>VZRE01000153.1:136754-163411 GCA_013396775.1 Cephalopterus ornatus | reverse complement strand
GACTTATTTTTTTTAATTTTTGACCCACTTCCAAGTGAAGCATTTGAGTTTATTGATACTGAGTTATTTGTGAAACTGATTCATTTGAGGTATTTTCGTGAAAACTATAGATATTGAGGGTGTGATTATTCTGACCAAACATAGACAGCTGAAGTGCAATAAAGGTCTAAATCTGAGGTCATTGCTTTAGGTTTATTTTATAGGTAATAGAGAGAAACTGAAAATGCTAGTTGTGATTTACCTTGCCAAATGTAGATATGAAAATTGGTCAAATGAATCATAAACTAAAATATCCTGTTCTCCATGAGCTATAAACATATCTTGGCATTACTAAGTCGCATACTTGACACTACATTTACACTATGGTCATTCTCATTTCATATACATGAAACACATATATGTTTACTAAGAAGCAATTTGACTTAAAATAGGGCAGTTAACGTGAAAATCTCACACAGTCAAAACTCCAGTGGTATGTTGAGGAGAATCAGAAAAGGTATAACCCATGGCTTGAGATAAGAACAGCTTAATAACTGAAATAAAAGAAAGTCTAATAATGATAGTAATAATGATAATATTATGAAAGAGAGCACAATAAAACCCAAAACCCCACAAGTGATGCACAATACAATTGCTTACCACTCTCTGATTGATGTCTAGACCATCCCGCAGCAATTGGAGCCTCCCAGTTTATATTCTGGGCATGATGTTCCCTGATATGGAATATCCCTTTGCCCAGTTCAGATCAGCTGTCTTGGCTGTGCTCCCTCATGGCTTCTTGTACTCCTGCTCACTGGCAGAGCATGAGACACTGAAAAGTCCTTTACTTAGGGTAAGCCCTGCTCAGCAACAACCACAAAACATCAGTGTGTTGTCAACTTCATTTTCACACTAATTTGAAAATACAGCACAGTACAGCTACTAAGAAGAAAACTGACTCTATCTCAGCTGAAACCAGGTCAAGTACTAATATTTTCAAAGGGTCAATACTGAAAATGCACCAGTAAAGGAGAGTGTTGAAACCTGTCTGTTTGGAGCCTCAGTTTCTGATAAGGACAAAACAAAAATTGCACTGGTCCGGATGTTCTTCTGTATGTACATTTCTGCTGACATTTTCCTTTTCAGCTTCTTTTTCTTTTTTTTTCTTTAATTAAAGATCAGTCTAGTGGCTTTTTAATTTAATCAGCAGGAAAGGTTATAGAGTTTATGGTTTAATGCTCTCAGCACATCTTAGGTTTTTAAGAAAACCTTTCCTCTCCAAGGTGACCTTTTTTCTCTTTCTTCCATGGCCTCCTGCACAGTCTCCAAATTCATATGCAGGCATACACAGATTTTCACCCTGTTCATGTAAGATTCTGTTTTACCATTGTGACTTTTGGATTTAAAAATATTTTGTGAAACAGTTTTAAGTCACATGCATGAACTACCAGTACCAACATCAGTATTAGTGCTTTGTTGAAAATATTTGATCTTAATCGTTATTCTGATAATTCAATACTCTTAAACACTAATTGTGTTATCAAAGGAAATAGATTCTTTTTCCTGAACTGACCTATTAGGTAACACAACAACATAGTTGCTTCTATTTTCCTCTTTTTAAAATAAATTATATTCAGGCTGGAATGCTGTGACCTTTAAAATAACAAATTAGTCTCAGATAATAATGATTCTGTTGAGTTATGCTTTCTCAAGGGATATTTTGGTATGTTTGCTACACAAGAAGTGGAGAGTTGTTTCATGGGTAGAGATTACTACAGGAAAACAGAATTATCAGGTGGAAGGGAAGCAATGTGTTTATTTGGAAGAGGATTTGTAAAAGTTTGAAGGACACAGAAAATTGAAATCCAGGGAGTAGAAAGGCTGAATGGAGAATTCTTAGAGAATTTCTTAGAAATGAGAATAAGAATTTTTTCATTAATTTATTCCATATGAAGAAAATATTGAATATTTCTGGTACCTGTAAAAATACAATAAAATAGAGATAAGACCAGGTCTTTACAAGACTGATATTATTTTCATATTCATGATTAAATCTAACCTATCCCAAAGTGTGTTTGTGTAAAAAACTCATAGTTTTCCAGTGAGGTATTTATGTGCAGGCAGGGAAAAACCATTTTGGCAGCTTTGTTGGGTGAAATATGTATTTCAGCTATGTTTCCCATTATCTCACTGCATGTCAGAAAGACCTTGAAACTTTTACCTGTTATTAAAAGTATGGGGACTTTTTCTCCTAGTTCTGTGGTATCATTTCTTAAGCTGTCTTATGCATCTTCTACAGGGATTCACATATTTGGCCACCCTGATGAACTTGGTCGGTAGATTAAATACTTCCTTCTGATGTAGCTTGAATTATACCTTCTGAACAACACCCCAATGTCACAACATGGGCTTACTGTCTTTGTCACAGGAAAGGAACTGGGCATTGTCTTCATCCCTTTCTGAGACACATAAGGACATAGGTTGTGCTTTGCAGACAGCTCTTCTCCACTGAGGATGAAGGAGAAATTGAACCTTCATTGCTGTCAGTTGACCACCCAGGGATTTAAAAAACTTTGCCGTGCTTAGGGGTAACTTTAGCAGCTTTTCCACATAAGTCCATTAAATAAGAGAACCAAGCAATAAAATCATAATCAAAATATAACATAGACAAATGTTTCCAAGGAACAGACCCTGTCATAATTTCCTTGATGCATCCCATACGAAAATTCCATTAAATATCCTTGCATTATGTTTACAGCATAAATAAGGTGACAGAATTTAACTCCCCCTCTTTCATTCTTAAGCATATTGGCTTTTAACCTGGGAATATGTTTTTCCACATCACAAGTATTAGCAATGATTAGACAAAAGCACAAGATCTTTATCCGAAATATAAAAGCCAGTGTTTTTGTGGGATGTCCATTCTTTTTAGTTAACTTCTGGTTTATAAATCATATGGTACTTTTTTCAAAAATATGAAAAAGCCCTGTTGTGCCTGACATTTTAAATTTCCACTCTTACTTATTCCTGAGATGTAAAAATTTTTGCTGTCTCATAAATTATCTCTTAAACCTGTACTGAAAGTTGGTATGTTTAAATTAGATTGTCGGAAAATATTTTTCAATATTCTTTTGAATAGTCTTCATTTTTTGTTATCCATAAATGAAGGAAGCAAAAATACTCATATAGGACTCATGGTGTTTGGAGGGAGCGGGGAATTGCTGGTGTTTTTGAGAAGAAATTAATGCCATAATGGAGAGTGTGCTGCCTTGCTGCTGCTTACTTTTTGAGGAATCCCAGAGGACACTGATTCAATTTTAGAAGCCTTTGAGCATTCCTTAGTTGTAACAGGCATAAATGGGATATGAGTAAGTCCCTGAAACTCTACAGCTTTCAGCTCTGAAAAATCATAGAAACATAATAATTCCTTACACTGGTTCAGAGCAAGAGTCTTATGTATCCCACTAGGTATGAAAGGATTGCTAGAAAGGGGAAGGAAAAGGCAAAAATATGTAAAATGGGCCCTCAGTAATCTCCCAACCCCTGTCTGGTTTTATTTTCTACAACTTAAAATGGTTTATACTTATGTTGTGTGGAGTTGTGCAATTCACTCATGAGAGAGAAGCAAGAATATATTTTATTGATATAACAAAGTTCAATAGCAAATGTGGTCTAGCGAGATTTGATGGCAAAGTATACTTGATTATTTAAAAGTCAGAGAGGACAGGGTTAGACAAAACTGTTATGGAGACCCTCCTACTGAGTCATGAGGTTCAGAAAGAACTCCCTTGTTCTCAACTCCTTCTCAGAGGAGAGTTTAGGTGTGGCTGGATCTTAGTCCTAGCCTTGGTCAGTATGTGCGCAAAGGAGATATATATATATAGGATATATATATAGGATATATATGCAATAGCATATCCACTTAGCTAAGATTTCGAAGGCTCAGTGAACTTATTGCCAATTCACTTATTGAGTATCTGACACAATAAGGATTCTTTCAGCCTTGACGAGTAACCTTGAGAAGTGTTTCTACTCAAGGGGAGATCTTGGCTTGCAGCCTTACTGCTGTGCAGGAGAGCTGAGCAGGCCCTGGGCTATCCACTATTTATGGAATGTGATGATTGACTTATAGTCTTATTGGCATACTGGCTACAGATGTTAGTTTCTTCCAAACTTGGCTTGACTTGGACATTAACCAGCACTGGGGTTATGTGGGCTCATTGCTTAAATTAGCCCTTGGCTATTTATTTTGCTGTTACCCATCTACTCCCAAATCCACTTTGAGCTGGATGCAGCCATCATGACCAGACACAGCTATTATGACCTCCACTGGTGGTTATCAGTTGAGCAGGGTTACAGGAAGTAAAGGGCAGGTTTAGGAGGGTGCAGAGACCACACTGACACAATTTAATATACAGGTATTTCATAATCCTAAATTTATCCTTTTTAGAAAGGCTTATGAAGGCTGTGTTTCAACACATGATGTTTGATTTTCACCACATTCCAGAGGATGTGTTCCAGGATGAGGATTCCATAGGGTCTACCTTTCATAATCCAAAGTCATATAATTTGGTATCATTAAATTAAGCTCATGCTTTTCTGACTACTGTAGTAAAAAAAGTCATAAAAAGGTGGAAGCATTTCCTTAGTGATACTAAAACAAATTACATTTTTCTCCATTCAATTGATTAATTTTTATGCATTGTGTAGAATAAAAAAAAAAAACCAAACCACAGAGATAGACAGTGGTCTGAATCTAGATGTTACTGGCTTCCCCCCTTTCCTGTTGCAATTTCATAATTAATTGCTTAAATATTTGGAAGAATGTTGTGATGATGCAATTTGAGCATTTGCATAGCTTACACTATTTCCTCAATTAATTTTATCTAACTCAGAGCGTAACTTTTAACAAAAAAAAAATCCAGTATGACTGGAGTGCTGAAATGAATGCAGCACTAAGAAGAAAGTGGAAATCCAGGAAGTAGATTTCCTTCCCACTAGGAAGGGAAAACCGGAAATGTGAGGAGTGAGAGTTGTTGGTAACATGAGAAAGCATCTGGGGATGGATGATGGGTCACATGAGAAGTTATGGATAGTGGGTGATTAATATGGACAACACTGTTGTGCATGTCTGTTACAGACTGCCTCATCAGGAAGAAGTAGATGAGGCCTTCTTCAGGTAATTTGAAAAAGCTGTATATTTTCAGGCTCTGGTCATCACGGGTGACTCCAATCATCTTGATAATTGCTGGAAGAGCAAGGCAAAAATAGCAGAGATGAAGAAATTCAGGCTTCTGCAGTGCAGTGATGATAACTTCCTAATAAAAGTGCAAGAGGGGCTGATGAAAGGAGATGCTCTGATAAACTTCATGCTTTACAAAGACCTAGTTAGAATTGTGAAGGTCAGAGGCTGTCTTGGCTGCAGCAAACACAAGAGGGTGGAGTTCAGAATATTCAGAGGAGAAAGACAAATAGCAGAATCCCAAACCTGAACATGGAATGAGCAGACTTTGACTTGCTCAGCTTGAGTGAATGACACAAAATGTGGTCCTGCAGAGAATAAGGCTCTAGGAGTGCTGGTTGATTTTTCACGCTCAACAGTGGTCTACCCTGATAAGCAGCAGATCAAACAAAAGGTAGCAGAAGGGGTGCATGCATGAAAAAAAGAGCTCTCAACAAAACTCATATAAAGAAAAAGGCTGCAAGAGGTGGAAATGGGATCATGTGACTCAGGACTGTAGAGATGCCATCTGAGCATGCTGTGGTGGGCTTAAGAAAGCCGAAACCCACCTGGAATTGAGTCTGGAGAGTGATAATAAAAGAAGCAAGAAAGGTTTCTAGATGTACAATGGATGGTGGACTAGGGAAAAACATGGACCTTCTGGTGCATGAGGCGGGGAACCTGGTGACAGGGGACATAGAAAGGACTGAGGTATCAAATGCCTTCCTCAACTAGCTAGATAGATTTGGTGGGAGGAAATCTCACTTTGCTTTTTTAACAAGCTTTATTTTGTGTATTTTTTCAGTAAATTGCTTTTGCTTCTCTTTTATGTTTCTGTTAGATTTGAAATTGTCTATTAGAGCCGGCATTACGCTTTGTTGTGTCAGACTGGGTCAATAAAATCTGTTGTTCTTGTTGCAGGTGTTTTTGTTTAGTCTCCCTACAGAGAAAGCAAGTGTAAACAGCCTTGCCTGTGGTTTCCTTCTGATTTATCTAGAAATTTGAGCAATTTGTTAAACACAGGATATTATTTAATCAGCAGGGCAAATACTATGTGGGCGTTGCATTTTTCTTGAACTGCACATAATTGATACAGGAAAAGCAAAGTGAAATACTGCTGGATGACACATTACTGGTTAGTGAATGGTTGTACCTTTTTTAAAGTAAAAAAAAGATTTAGCTAACTTGGTTATGCAAAAACCCTATTATGTGAAAAAGGTTTAACCCCTCACTAATACACAATATTAGCCTTATTAACATATTTTCCATTATCACTGATAATGAATTTTGTCTCTTCTTTATTTCGAGCATTATTCCTTGATGAGAGCAGTTAGCTGGTAGCAAATATGTGCCTAGGTATTTATAATTAATTCTTATTGCTTTCTCATCAGCTGTATTTCTTTTTCATCTTCTGATTCAAAGGAAAAACACAAATATATTTTTTTTCCATTTCTAGCATTACATTTTTATTTAACCTTAATCTGCCAGCATTTGGCTAGATTGGACAAAAAAATCCGAAACCCAAACCTATCCCAGATGTGGGTGGAAGACTGCCTTCTTTTTGGTTGAAATTAATTGATTAATTAAGGGCTTATCTATTAATTTAGACAGTATAGCTTCTGTTACTGAAACCATACCATCAGCTCAGCACATTTTGTTTTATTTTTTTCTTAAAAGAAAGAGAATTTGTATTAGACTAGTTTTTAAATTGAGAAGGAATGGAAGAATTTTCTGGGCCATGATTTTTACTGAATCTGATTGCCAGTGCCTTGCTAAACTTCTGCTTTTGTCTACTTATGGAATTCTATTACTGAAACCCATGAACTTTCTGAACCTAAACAAGTATTGGTTTTGAAATTGCATGGAGCAGATACTTCCTTGACAAGTCTGGTTCTTCCTGGAGATAATACAAAGACTGACATACTTCCATAAGTGTGGAATTTCCATTTGCAGACCTTGAGAAAATGGAGAAACACAGAAAATGAAAGTGAGAAATATAATTTGTTAAAAATATCATTTAGCTGATGAAATATTACTTCATCTTAGGCTTGTTCTACAGTAACTTAGAAAAAAATAAGGAGGAAGTACATATCTGATTCTCATGGTAGTGAATTAGTTTCTAGTAATAAAAAAGTAATACATGGTCTAGAAAAGAAATAGTGTTAGCTAATCCGTGTATGTATATGAATAATGAATTTGTTGTAAATGTGGATTATGTTTCAACTATACAAATATTTCCTCTGTTTGGCTGTCATTTTCAAGCCCCAAGCTCTAAGTCGCAAAACAAATTCAGTCACTTTATTTTCTTGAGCTATAGTTAAATAAAAACATATCCTTAGGGGGAAAAAAGCTTCTTAATGTATAATAATGAAAAATTTGAGAGGAATTGATGTTGCTAGGCTTGTTTCATGAGCGACAAATTGGACAAGACATTGAAGTTGTCTATATTTAAAGAGGTATTTGTTTATAGCAGGTGCAAATGACATGCTTTTTTCAGAAGGTAAATCATAGCTTAGTTTCCCTTATTCTCATAACATTAATTAAGAATTGTTTCCTTATTAAAAGTATTGAGCTAATAAACTTTCAAGTTAAAGTGTTTTAAAAAATCATTATATTTCAGAAGAGGAGAACTTTGGAATTCCCTTTGTTATATCTTGGTGTGTCACAGTCTGAATCAGTCCTCTGACAGCTGATGTCAAGACATGAGGATGCTGAAAGTAATCCCTCACTAACATACATGTACATAAGATGTGCAGTCAGGAACATTTGGGAACTTGTGCATTATAGCCTTAAAAATTCATAGGCTCAGATTTTAAATGTAATATTAAAGATTTTAAATTTATTATTAAATATTTTAATTTACTATGCTTAACATGCTATTTAAAATAAATTTATCAAGCGTATTAATTGCACTTAATAAAATGCAAAAATATAAATGGATGCAATTTATAATTATAAATTATATTTTTAAGATTATAAAACATTGACTTATAGACTAATGGTTGAAGTTTGTTGCATTGGTGATTTTGTCATTAAGGCTTTGCAGAAGAATCGTCATTGGAGATTAAATAATGCTGAACAAATTAGTTTTATAATTAGTTGGACAAAAGTATTTTCAGTGCAGAGTTTCTATGAATTGACTGTAGAGACTAAACAGGTTTTTAGTGTGATCATCAAGAGATCCTGAATATATATCCTGACCATAGTTTAGCTATGGTCAAGTAATTTATGGTATTCTATGATCAGGCATTCTCCTCCAAACTACACCATTGGCAGCTTCAGGCATTTAGCTTTTCATTTAACAATATAAATGTAATTTGGAGTGCGGATAAATACGGGCAAATCCCCAAAAAGGTCAGGTTGTTTCCATAACTCAAATACCTGTCTAATGCTAATGGCTTCTCGAGGTTTTGTGTGAATGCTTTAAAATAAACAGCCTTCTATCAGGCTTCTGCAATGTTTGTTTAATATAAGCCTCTCACGCATGTATGTGTGTTTGTGTGTGTGTGTATTGCTACTGCTTTATGAATGTTGCAATTCTTATTATGTTCTTTCATTATGTTAAAAAAAAAAAAAACAACCATGAAAAGCCGGGAAGATAAAATAAAAAAGGCTGATCTAGCAAATTAGAAGCTCAATAACCCTGGCCCAGAAAACACCCTCTGTACTGCTGCAGAATTTTCTCCTGTTTTGTTTCTGACACATAGATTCATCCTCAACTCCTGGCTTTGTGCTAGTCCTTCCACAATTTTTACTGGTCCATGCTACATGCTGGAGTTGGAAATAGCATGTTAAGACATCATCTTTAAATCCTCTTGTTGCCTTAGTGTGAATTGTCTTAGTTTCATTTTTGCTTCTTCTTTACATTAGAAGAGAATAAATAGACATACAGCCACATTAAATACAAGTTAAATTATATAAATACATATTAAATATGCATATTATAAATATAAAATAATTTATGAGTCTTGAAGCTGGACATCACATGTATATTGAAAAAAACCCCCAAAATTAAAGACAATAGATAGTAACATAGTGTAAAATGGGCACACACATAATCTTCCACGGTTTTCTTGCCCTTTCCAAATGCATTTCTAAAAGAATATATGGGCACAGCTTTTAGTTAGCTTATAATTACATTGGAAGTTAATTTAAATTAGGAAAAGTACACACCATCCTTAACACATTTCAGAAATTAACCAGCAGTTGTAATTTATGTTTTTTCTAAAAATACCTCTTTTAAGGTATTTATAACTAAATCATCTCTTCACTTGGTAGCTTTTATTTAATCAATGATTACATGGTTAGTAAGGATGCATCAATTCAGGAAAATAAGTAGATAATAAAAAGGATATTTGTTTCCACGTTTTGTTTATTATGAATTTTATATCAGAGACTTAGCAGACCAGAAAAGACAGATGAAGAACCTGCAAGCTTCCCCTGAATATGCCAACACAGCTTAATCTACCCTGTGGAGAATAAAATCACTCAAACCTTGAGCTGATTCATTCAGCTTATTTTCAGTAAGAAATAGCAATTATATGTCATCCTTCAGGTTCTCAAGTCTAACGTTTCAGGTATATAAGCTACAAGAACAGACTAGATATCTGATTAAAAAGATTTAAATCCAGTGTGATCTTGTTCTGTCCCAAGTGCCTATAGAATTTTTACAAATTACTTGAAAAGTGAGTGCTGTTCCCTGTGTTAGGTGATCTGAAGCCCCATCTTCCTGTGTCTGTTGAGCTGAAATTATGGATTTCAAATGCACATTTGGTGGTTTATTGGGGTTATATTTCAGTGCTAATTTCTTCTTGCACTTTCTTCTAGCACTTTTGTCATATTGTTAAACTTTTATTTAAATTAACATTGATGAAGCTTTTTTTTATGTTGAAACTAATTTGAGAGTTATTTTTCAGACTCTCTCTCTCTGTTTGGTGTGAGTAGCATTTCATGAGATTAGTGCTTACTTTTCCTCTAGTTGTTTATATGGCCCAGTCTAATATTTATGTTTTCCGTCCTTAGTATACCTTTAGAATAACTGTCCTATCTAAAGCCATTTCTTACATTTGCAGAGATTTAAATCAGTGTGGTCTAGTCCTAACAGTTGCAGAGGGTGACTCTGCACATGGTTACATGTTTCTGCCGTGGAAGTTAGTGAGTGTGAAGTCCAGCAGTAGCATCTTCTTCCCCTTTTCTTTTCACCTTTGTAGAAGACACAACCCGAGTATAGCCGCTTGTACTAGTCACAGACAGGCCAAAGTAACCAAATTTGCAGCAGTGCTGAAGTGTGGTATGTTGCAAACTGACTGTAGTAATGTATTTTTCATGCTTCTATAATGAAAAAAAAAAAAGGTGAATGGACTGAAACATATAAGGATGGAGTACTCCTTTTTGATTCCTTTTCTCCTATGCTTCCCTTTCTTTGAACTCTAAGCATCTGGGATCAACCTTTCTTTGCTTTTTAATACACACCTTTTTCCTTTGCTAATTGCTACTGTAAATTACAAAACATCTTTAAGAAGACCTGGAAAACAGAAGAAGGCAAGGAAAAAGTATTAAAAAATATCTTGAGCAAAGAATTTTTTAACTCCAGTCTCTGTTTCACCAGGGTTCAGTGAGCATATTTCTGTTTGATTAAACCTATAAATTAAAATTGGCTCTGGAAATGTCCAGGTGTCGAGAACTGAAAGATGTTATTAATTCTTAGTATTGTTTCTCAGTAAAATTAGCTTGGGGTGTTCTTTTCTAAAGACAAATAAATTTAGACTGAAAACAAAACAAAAAATGTTATTTATACATATAACAGCAAAAAGATTGGTTTTCTGTTTTTTAAGAAATGGATAAAGATTAAAATCCTTCAGTTTAGGCTTAAAGGTCAAAGTCCATTGAGGTAGTGGAAAACAGTGATCTTTCACTATCTATAATAATGTGCTGAATGTACATTCTAGTTCAAAGGATCATATTTCAGCAATTTCATTTTTTGTGTATTTCAGTGTGTACTTTTTTTTTTCCTGTAATTCAGTGTGTTCATTTGAAATAACAGTGTTACTCAGATATGCAGTGTGATTATGAAACTTTTATCTTAGTGTTCTTGACTGCTAGGGTTAAAAGCTTACATATGTGCCAGAGTTCAATGGAAACAGTTATTTCTGAATTTCCAGCCTAACAACACTTTGTGAAAGGCTACAAGAAAAGTACTGCAAAAGCAAATGATCAAGGAGTTTTCAGAAGATGGTACTATAATAGCTGGAAATCTCTGGTCTTGCACTGATTACTTTGTAAGAGATACCATTTAATAATGAACAGTACTAAAACCCGATTGAAAAAAAAAAACCAAGATGGAAAATGCAAATAAAAACTTGTCCTCCTCAGCAGCCAGTAGTCAGAGAAAACTAAATAATTAAGCTCAGCTTTTTGCCTATTGTACAGTAACGTGATGCTTGTTACTGCCCTGACAACATCTGTTTGCAACATCTGAATGATGATCTGTTCAGTGACAAAGCTGATTTTAATCCTTTTCATCCAGACTACAGCAATCTCTGGACAATCTGTGTTCCTGTTTTTCTTTAGGCAGTTGGGGGATTTACTGCGTAAAAAGTCCCTTCCTGAGAACTCCCTTGTGGTACACAGGTCAGGGGAGGTGTGATGGTCTTTGGTGACACTAAGCATTGCTCCTCAGTGTCCAAGAGGAACACAGAGGCACCGTCCTACAACTTGTGCATGACTAGAGCCTTTTAATGACTCTCTTTTTGTGAAATCTATTGGTGTTGACACTGCATGATAAAGTACTCTAGGTTAGGGACTTACTTGCTCCACAGAAAACAGGAAAGATAGTATCTTCCTCACCAATGGTTTGTGCTGTTAGTCATCTTTCATCAATTATTTAATTCAGCCTACATTGTTTGTAGCAAAATGTAAACCCAGCAAGATGTTTTTTGATTCTCTTGAATTCTCTGGAAGCTGTGACTTATGATCAGTGATTACAAATCTACATGAAAGAAGAAATGATCTAGGAATACTAGTTCCACCATATTGGAGCAGCTATGTAAAAATTAATACTGACAAAGACAACTATTATCTTTGTTTAATAGAAATTTAATTTCTTAGTTTCTATTAAAACTCCTTTATTTAAACATATGCAAGCTTATCAATTACTTTTATATCCTTGGGACTGCGGTGTTATTCTTCAAAATATTTTTCCTAAATAACAACACGTGTTTTGAATAGCTTGTAAGCTAGCCAGCTGCGTGGAAGAAATGCCTATTTTGGCCTGAATGTATTTGTGTATTTGTTTATTTATTTATCTGTTTATCTATTTCTTTAAAGGAGGGAAAAATACATAGCATCATACGATGCTCTACTTTCATTCTTTATTTGAAATTTATTTGAAGTAACCCTGTCAAATAGGTGATGTTTTTAGAATTTTTAATAATCATATGAGATACTTAGCTAAGGTAGATATAAAATTTAATTATTACCATTTTTTGTGTACACTGAAGGAGAGTAGAAAGCTGAAACCATTTTCCTTAAAAAAGAATTAACTTGTACTTTGAAAAATACAAGTGTTAGAAAATTACATTTTAAAAGCAAGTGAAATAGACTGTTTTATGTGTCCTGAGTCTTAGGTTTAGTAAATTGAAAATATTAATGTTTCCTATTAAAATTTTAGTTGCAATATCACTTTTTAATGGGAAACAATACATTGCTATTATATTGATTTTAATGAACAATTTTACTTTAAAAAAAATTTTTGGATGAAAAATAGAGTTATAAAAAAGAGTAATTTCCTGGTATAGAAATGAACATTTAAAAAAATTAAAATTTTCTGAACTGTTTCTTATTGGCAGTTGTCTTATCAGTTCCCACCACAGAATTTTAATGAAATTCTAAGGGATCTAACTTCCTGAGTTGGAAAGAACCACAAGGATCCTTGAAGTCCAACTTAAAAATCTAAGAAAAATGGCTATTGACCAATTTTAGAATCTTTTAATGTAGATGTTGCAGAACATTCCAGGATGAGAGTGTGTTTTTATAATACAGTCTTAGAATCAGAAGTCATGTCCTGAGCAGAGATCTGCCCTTTTTTTTTTTTTTTTTTTTTAATGTTAATTTATCTGAACCCAGTAGCTGTGTCAGTTGCTACCTTTCTCTCAGGCCTGGAACAGGCAGAGAGAAGGTTATGAGAGAAGGTCTTATATGCTTATTCTGTATTATTTTAGATATTTGTTGAAAAGTTACTTGAAGCAGTTACTTGAAAGCATGTTGTTTTCCAAGGTCTGCATATACAGTGCTGACTCTTTACCCTGGCAAGTAATTCTGTAGAATAAGTGTTCTGTGCATTAGAAACAGCAATGCTTAAATAACATGCAGGGATTAATTTTTTTTTTCCTGGTATGTCAGATAACTGTCATAACCATGCTAAAAACACACTGCATTTATGAACAAAGAAACTGCTAAGTTTTTGCATAAATATATTTACAACCCTACACATTGACTAATTTATTAATTTGCTTATGACAGTGAATCAAATGTAAACATTCAAATATATTGTAACAAACCCCTTTTCCTCCTGTGGTTTAGTCATTCATACCTAATCATTGATTTCCTGCTTCATGATTTGGGAATTATTATGAGGGTACAGTAGAGGAAGTATCAGATATTTTTCAGAGAATAGCAGAGAATATATGATGAAATATTCTATCTCTATACTGCCACACAATGATTGAAATAGTATTGAGTTACTACTGAGATAGAGCATGCAATTCTAGATAACTGTGAACTGCTCATGAAAAGGTTTTACATCACAAAGAGCCTCCAAGTTAGTTGGATGGGGAATTTTTTTTTCCAAATTAGCATATTAAATTACACTGAAGACTAAGAATTTTTTAATTTTTTGGAATACAAAGTAGTAAAATAGAATAAGATCAGACTTGTTAAAAGGGAAAACTTTTGGATTAAGAAGATTAAGTCCTGAGAAAACATCTACTCCCTTTGTTCTTAGCAAGGTGTTCTTTACCATACTTTTCAGTCCACCAGTTTTTCAGTGTTTTCTTGGATAGAAAAAAATTCTTGAAAATTCCTTCTTGAAAATCTCTTCTTTATGTCACGTTTGAAGTTTGGCCACAGGTCTTCATCCTGTGACAGGCAGGCATACTTCTTTTCCAAAGATATCTGTAGCTCTATGCATCCTACCTGTTATATCTGGGATTCCCAGCATTGGCCAGCCTGAGCATCCTCAGTCTTTGAGAAGCTTGGGCTGTGTCTGTGCATTCATACAAGTGTGTAGCCTTCTACTTTGATTTCCCAGCAAGCTGTTTGTAGAACATCCTATATACAATATTTTTAAGAACAGATTTTTCACTTGTAATGTTTGTCCTACAGCTTTTTTCCTCTCTCATTCCTGCCTGCTTTTATAACTCTGAAGAAAAAATAAAATTTGTAAAAGGGTAAACAGAATGAACGTGTAATTTTGTCAACGTTTTCCTCATCTCCTTGAGCTGATTCTGTGACACGTAACAAATTCTGTTGCCGCAATAGAAAGTTGTTCTGTCTTTATTTCATTAGCCTACATTGAGGATTTTAGTACAAAAAACATGGATGCAAACCAAAAAGTCAAATTCATTTCAAGCTCTATTAGGCACATTGATCCCCTTTCCACCTTCATATTTGATGGCGTGAAAAAAGTGAATGAGATGCCAGTTTTAAGTTTGATGGAATTACACAAATTGTTCAAACACAAACTTCAGCAAGATTATCAAATTAATGATAACAAATGTCACTAAATATTGCTTTCTATTGTATTGACCTAAGTTTTCCTCAGACTTGGCAGAATGAGAACAAACACCCAGATATAGACTTAAAGGCCAAAAATTCTACAACCTGAGAATCTTTAGAGTTGAAAGATGTTGCTAGAGAGACATCTCTGAAATGGGAGTTATGGTTATTTTTTGCATCCATACAAGCACTTCTGATTACATAGATTTATACTATTTTAAAAGATATTCTATTTAATCTCTCTGGAAATACATTAATTCACACTTTAAGGTTGTCCCATTTGGAAAGCAGTGCATTCAGCAAATCTATTTAATGACTGGCTATATATGAAATATATGAGTAACTATAATGTGGGAGAATATTTAAAATTAGACAAATGTGAGAATACTTCTGCAGTTTTAAGTCTGAAAGGATGTGAGCGAACCCTTGGTTTTGCCTCCATGTATGCAGTGTTTGGAGACTAGTGTCTAGCTATTATGGGAACTCTTTTGTTCTTCACAGAAAACACAGTTCAAGTAACAAAAGTCTGGATTAATTTAGACACCAAAGATGTAGTTTCAATCCATCACTCTGAGACATGCTTTCATCAGAGAGAGATGAATCCAGTTTTGCCAACCTGAAAGGTACAAATAAAAGAACAGTTGTTAAAAAGTAAATCTCTTACAGAGAAAGATCTGATCTTGTTACTTAGCTAAGAGTCTGAAATGTAAGCCTTGCAGCAAAGTTGAAATGTTTTTAAGAACATTTTCACTAAAGAGTTTTCATTGTGGTAACTAGATTTGTTTCAAAATGAAACTGTTCTTCAGGCACGGGTGCAAGAGAGTCCATGAAAGCAGTGCTGCTTTCTTTAATAACAATCAGTGATTCTTATTAAACGAGCGTTAAATGAGAATGCTATTTCTCTTGCTCCTGATGTTTTGCCATGCTATTTGAAATCAATTAAGGCAGCTATATTGCAATTTAAAAGTAAACTAATTAAAATACTCTCCTCTAATCACATCCACTTCTTTCCCAAAAGTGTCACTTACCATTGAAAAACCTTTTTTATTTTTTTTGCAGGAGAGTTAAAAGGGAAATAAGGGAGAATCTATATTAATAGAGAATTCATTTGGGTGGGTGAAATCATTCATTACTGTAAGATCTGTATGCTCAGTTGTAGAGTTTTTAAACACGGATAATGTTTCTAACTGAATATAGGCAAATTTTAAAAGAATGAAAAAAAAGGAACAGGATTTTTCTCAGTGGAATAAGCTGGCTGTGTTTGTTAACTGAAAAAGGCTTATACTGGCGTCATTGGACCAGCACGAGAGATTTGGTTTCAGCATGTCAATGCATAATGTTTTCAGAAACAAAACACTGGTGATGCAGTTAGTGAACAGTACAATAATCGCATATTGTAAGTTGGAGACTCTAAAACAGTTCTGGGGCTAAATCATATGTGTAAACCAAAATGATTGCAAAGTTATATTGTATTTTAGAAGACACATTACCTTTGGGAAAAATTGGGGGAAAAAACCAACAACAACTTTGGGTTTTCTTCTGTTTTTCTAAACAGAAAATATGCAAATTTTTATTTCTTTTACATGTGAAATATTTGTTCAGACTTTGATTCTGACTCAAGAGAGAAGGGCAAATCTTACTTTAGTGAGGCTAAACACAAAGGATACTCTCTGTGGATCTCTATTGTCCCAGTGTGGGACACATATTGTTTTATTTTTCAGTAAACGAATGGTATAAATCTTTCCATGTAAGTCCTATTAACTTAACAGGAAGGATCTATAACAATTTGTCTGTTTACATAAAAATCTGAACTTAAGTATTTTAAAGTTACCTATGAAAGTAGGTATCCAGCATAATCCCTCTGAGAAAACAGATTGACTGTGCTCATGTTGTGACTCACCCCTGAGATGGGGGTGACTGAGATTCTTGTTAATCGACCCCGTGGGGTGGATTAGAGTGAAACAACACTGAATGATGTTTATAAATATATATGAAGGGTTTATTTTAGAACAATTTGCTTGAAATTTGGTTGAAAGGAGTTATGTAACTGTTTTGGATATTATCTATATATTTTGGTTATAATCTATAGAAATGTAACAATATAAAAGGAAAAAGATATCACTTAAGAAAACATGGAAGGAAGAGAAAGAGAAAGAAAGGACAAGAGTAGATGAATACCTTCAGGCTTACAGGATACCTCCTCAGGGAGGGGAAGGGGATGAGGGAGTGGGGAGGACATTGGTATGATAAAAAGCATTATCCCACCTGGCAGGATATGCTTCTTATTGGCCTTTTCCCTTATCCAGCTCCAAAAATAGCCTGTTGCTAAACAAGTCAAGTTTGTCATGATCATCCTTTGGTGGTGGGTGCACTCCCTCTCTGTCTTAGGCAGATGAGAAGTTTTGCCACCGTGCACCCAAAAACTCTCCTCCCCCATTTCTGTCAGGGAGTGCAAAGCTGGCCTCAGCAAAGCACCTGGCTGCTTTTGCAAATGGCTGAGTGTTTGAGTCATGAACCATTAACATTTCACTCTCTCAGAGCTCATTATACTTTAAGAGGCAAGAAGAAGGAAAAAGAAAAGAAACAAAACCAAAGATAAAAAGAAAAGAAAAAAAAAGGACAAAAAGAAATAGGAAAAACCCCACAAGAAATACTAAAAAAATCCAGAGTAGAATAATTTAGGCAAATTCAATGCAAATTATAATATTTTTGGTTGTTTGTGGCTCCAAGTGGTACTGAGGTTGGGCAGTACAGAGCCAAAATGAAAATTATCAGAATGAGCAGAAATTTTTTTTGACAATATGAATTTATTAAAAGTAAAATAAGAATTAAAAAAAAAAATCCATAATAAGTAAGGATCTTACTGAAAATTTAGGTACAATCTAGGACTTTAATCAACGTTTTTCTGTTTCATGCTCTAGTGAGCTTGGGGACAAATACAGGATGGTTAATGAGAATGTGTACATGGAAATTACTTTGAATTTTGCTTACTCATATTGAATTTAATGTTTCCAAAGTAGGATGGGACAAGAAAATCTCCAACCTACAATCATGCAATGAAATCTCAGGTCAAGTAAATTGGATTTCTAATTAATTTATTAACATAGGAAATAAATAATTAATAGTAGGAAATGCAGTATCCATATTTAAGGTCAGGCAGAGAAGTGTTTTTAGTGATGATTCCTTCTGAGTCCTACTTAATTTGCATAAACAAATGTTGAAGGAAAACATAATCAAATAAATGGAAAATAAAATAAAAACTAGTCCATCTTTACTGAAATACAATTAATAACATATTAAAACAACACTCTTTGGGGCAGAAGTATTCTAAAACCAAGAATTTTTTTTCCATTTCTCTATAGTTTTTAATGGCTTCTGATTTTAACTAAGTGGACACCATGCACACGTGGTGCATGTACAGTAGAATCATAGAATCATAGAATCAGATGGGTTGGAAAGACTTCTGAGATCATCAAGTCCAACCCTTGATCCACTACCACCACAGTTACTAGACTATGGCACTAAGTGCCACATCCAGTCTCTTCTTAAATACCTTCAGGAATGGAGAATCCACCACCTCCCTGGACAGCCCATTCCAATGTCTGATTACCCTCTCTGTAAAGAATTTCTTCCTAATATCCAACCTAAACCTCCCCTGGCAGAGCTTGAGACCACACCCTCTTGTCCTACTGATAGCTGCCTGGGAGAAGAGACCAACCCCCACCTGGCTCCAACCTCCTTTCAGGTAGTTGTAGACAGTGATGCGGTCTTCCCTGAGCTTTCTCTTCTCCAGGCTAAACAACCCCAACTCCCTCAGCCCCTCCTCATAGGACTTGTGTTTGAGTCCCTTCACTACCCTGGTTGCTCTTCTCTGGACCTGCTCCAGCACCTCAATATCCTTCCTGAACTGAGGGGCCCAGAACTGGACATAGCAAATTTGGTACTTGTATTGGGCTTGCAGGGCCAGGTTTGGATGCTACAGATGTGGCTATGCTAGAAGCTTCCTCCATGTCCAACAGAGCCAGTGCTAGCCAGCTCCGAGACAGATGTGCTGCTGGGAAAGGCTAGGCCAATCAGAAATGGTAGTAACAATGCTGTGATAACATTTAAGAAGAAAAAAAAAACCACAACAAACCAGTTATTGGGCAGATGTAATTGAAATCAGAGAAGAGAGGAGTGAGAATATGTGAGAGGAACAACTGTACAGACACCAAGGTCAGTGGAGAAGGAGGGACAGGAGGTGCTCCAAGTACCAGAGCTGAGATTCCCCTGCAGCCTGTGGAGGAGACCCACGCTGGAGTAGGTAGATACCTGAAGGAGGCTGTGACCCCGTGGAAGGCCCATGCTGGGGCAGGGTCCTGGAAGGGACCTGCTGATCCATGGAGAGAGGAGCCCACACTGGGGCAGGTTTTCCTGTTAGGACTTGTGAACCTGTGGGGGATCCACATTGGAGTAGCCTGTGCCTGAAGGACTGCACCCCATGGAAAAGTGACCAAAGTTGCAGCAGTTTGTGCAGAACTGTTGTTTGTTGCCCATGGGATGGACTCCATTGGAGAAGTTCATGGAGGACTGTCTCTCATGGAGGAACCCCTTGGGTAGCAGGGGAAGGACTCTTGTCCCTGAGCAGCTGTAGAAACAAGCTGTGATGTACTGATCATAACGCCCATTCCCTATCTTTCTGCACCACTAGGGGAGGAGATGAAGCTGAGGATGAAGGAAGCAAAACATATTTTTAAAATTTATTTTTATTCTGCTCTGATTTTGTTAGTAATAAATTCAATTAATATTCCCAATTCAACTCTGTCTTGACCTTATCTCAACTCATGAACCTTTGTTATATTTTCTCTATCCTGTCCAGTTGCAGAGGGCAGTGACAGCGCGGCTTTGGTGGGTGCCTAGCATCCAGCCACGACAGTACTCGGAGGGAACTGTCTGTATGAGGATGTATGACTAGTTAAATTCTGCAAAGAACTGAAGCCTAATCTTGTTTATGGGCTCCAGCAAGGACCTTGGCACAAAATGCATCAGTATATTATTGAAATATGTTCATGTTACAAAAATCAGAGGGCATATTAAAGCACAGAAATATTAAAAAAAAAACCTAGAGGAACAAATACATGACCTTGCAGACTGAACTAATAGAAACGGGATAATTTTAATAATAAATGTTCAAGGTCAGTTACTTTATTAGCCTTAAAGTGAAAACTGAAAATAACCGCACAGAATAAAATATTTGGATATTTGGATTATCAGTCACTGAGGGGTAGTATGCGCTGTACTGTCAGAGGTATGCTGGGATATCCTTGTTGGCCTCCAGGTGCCATGCTGGGTCTGATAGGTTCTTTATAATATCCTGTCAGCCCCATGCATCTGAAGTGGTGCTAGATGTCTACATTTAGGTGACCGAACTAATCTTTCAAAATAAGTTTTCCTATCAGTCTTGTGTCAGATTTGGCAGACTACATGCCAATGTTGACAAACCTAAAGCATCCTAAATTAATTAGACCAGTATGTTTCAGTGAATGAACCCTGCCTGAAAGAGCTGAAAAGGTCTGTAACCATCAGTGACTTGAGATCCTTGTGTATAATGGAAGTTAAGTCAGAGTATGCAGGAAGATACCTACCTGAAGTGTCTTATCCTCAGAGCAAATTCATGTTGATGCTGATGATCGCAATTGGGATGGCCAGCGGAAAAGCTGAATCACTGAAAAATGCACTGGTAACAGTCTAGAATGTGTGCTGCGTTTTGGTTCTCATACGATTAAGAAAAAGGAAGTCAAATTAGTGCAGGTTATTTCTTGCTATTTATTTCCAGAAGTTCTAGAAGTGATATATATCTATACTAGAGTGATCAAGGTAATAGATCTTACCAGAGAACACTACAAATTTAACCATAAATTGTTGTTTGTCTCATTAAGTGCATTAGAGGTAAAATCTTCAAAGAGAGAAATAATCTATTTAACCAAAAATCTGCAATTCAAGAAGAACTGTACATAAGCATACTGTAATTAAGTTTTTGCTAGAAATCAGTGGAAGTCATGGAGCCACTAAATAAAGAAAGTACTGTAATATTAAAATAAAGAGAGGAGGAAAATATTATTACTTTTTGGATGCATGTTGATTAACTTAAGAAAAGCTGACCATAGTTACAAGAGCAGGAGTGGACACAGCATGTTTTCCATTATGTTCTGTATTGGTCTGAGACAGTCTACCAACCACTATGAGTTGAAGAACTATTTTTTCCGTGATAAAATCATTCCATGTCTGTGTCCTTGTACTGAGTTCCCTTACAATTGCAGTATTATTAATATAGAGTAGTGAACCTTTATACTTTTTATTTGAGCCAGCGGTGTTTAAAAGCATTCTTATGCTGTTTTCTATTTAGTTTTACTTTAAAGAGCAGGCACTGGTTTCTTAAAAAATAACTACACACTGCATCCAAACCTGCTTTTTTGCAGCCCTCCACTTGAATAACTTTTAGAGCAGGAAGAGATTTTAAATTTGAGGGGTTTTTTTATCACTAGAATTCTAGACAAAGCCTTTTCAGACTGTTACAGTGCCTTACAGCTATCAGAAGAATTAGTATATAAACATTATAAATGCTGTTTAGAAATTTGTCTTTGCACCATTTCCTTCTGAAAGCACAGAATATATTGTTGTGTTCAATATTTACCATAAGAAAACTAGTTCTAATTGACATTTTCATGATGCGTTTGGCATACAATGCAGATGGATTCCTAAAATAAAATGTTAAATTAAGCAATTAACATATTTTTATAAATTGGGTAAACTAAATGTAAAATAATTTAAAATGTGGGGAGGAATAAAAGTTCTAATATTAGCAAAGTAATTTCACTGTTCAGCACATATTGGGGTAATCTTTTCTTGCAGTTCATATGAAAAAGCAATTTATTTTGATTCCAACCCCTTAGATTTGTACAGACCAATTATACTGGTGTTAAGTATTTTCATTTTGATTGCAAATGCCAAAAGCATTCTGAATTCTGCAGTAAAGTGACAGATCGGAATGAAACAATGAGCAGGCAGCTGAAGGGCCATGTGGGACAATTAGTGAATTTGTACATCACTTACCCAAATTTACAGTTTACATAATGAACCATAGTATGTGTATTTCATCTTAAAAGGCGTATTTTCAGTAAGCATGAAAACATAAATTTGACTTTCCTGTAACATGCTTAACAACTATGCAGGCAGTATCAAATTGAGCAGGTGCATAAAAGTTTTACAATAAGCTTGAGCATTCACATAACTAATAAGTATCGTTTGGATACATTTCCACTAGGACCTTACATCTTCAAATTTAGGAGCTAGCATTTACCTATCCTTCTGTCCTGCAGAAATTAAGGAGCAATCACCTCACTCCTATTCTCTTTCACATCTGCTGACCACCCTTTTCTTTCAAATTGTTGAACCAACTGATATAACAAAGGTAAACTGGCTGCCGCAAGAGAGGAGCCCCGAAGAAGAGATATAAGGACTCCCTGAAACAACATCTCAGCCTTGGCCATATCGATCACCATCACTGGTCTGCTCTGGCCTCCAATTGGGAGGCCTGGAGACACACTATTCACAATGCTGCAATATCTTTTGAAAATACACGCAGGATCACTCTCGAGGAGAAAAGGCAACGCAGAAAGAACCGTGTCCTTTCAGTACCACCTGGGGAGTCATTCTGCTGTGCCTTTTGCAACCGGACGTGTCTATCTCGCATTGGCCTTTTTAGCCATCAGCGCGCTTGTAGCAAGCGTGGGTAGAGTCCTTCACAAATCTTCATTCGCGAAGCCTAGCCATGATGATGATGATGATGATGATGAAACTTGGCCCAGTTGTTTGTAACTTCTATGTCATATCAAATTTTGCTTTTGAAGTAAAAAAGAACCGAAAAGTTCTTCTTCCAACATTTTCTATGTCAGGAAAGATAATATCACTCTTTGCATAGTCTCTCTTGATTTATAACTTCAGAGTATCACAATGATGACAATAAATCTGCTGGTTTTTCTGACAAATTATTCTGAGCTTCTGGACCAAATCCACTGAAATCTCTTCTCATTCTATAAATAAATTCCCTATCACATCTTTCTCATATGATCAAGAGCTTTAGTGATTAGGACTCCATAAAGAAATACTACTACTTATACTGTAAATAGACAGTTTAATCTTCTAATTTCTCATTATACACAAGGAATGAATTGTTTTCCAATTCTTGCATATTAATTTGTCAAAAAACTATCATATGAGAAACAAAGACTGACTTTTTTTCCAGGTAGGATAAGGAGAGAAGGAAACTAATATATAAAAAATATACTGTATTTTCATTTCAAGAAGTTAGAAGTTACTACCATGTTATAATAGTTAAACAAATGGATAGGTTGCCATCACTTATTGTAGTATTAAATGCACATGCTACATGCTGTAACATTACATGCTGAAGCATTATGTGCACATTGTATACATACATATATACATTAAAAAAACTGTTAAAAATTCAAGAGATATTAGCTTTAATGAACTGAGCTTACCCATTAGTACATTTCTGTATTAAATATGAAACTAAGCTAAATGGATTTTTGCTGCATTTTTTTCAACATAAGATGTTAAAGGGTGGTAGTACAACCCTTTTAAAATTTCAATAGGACAGCCTGTAAGATTTAAATTGAAATAAAAGAGTCTGAAAAGGATCTATCTTTCAATCAATTCTTCTGCTGATTTTTTGTTTGTATGCATAACTGTTATTTTGTCAGATATCCACGGCTGTGCAGTCTGAAAGACAAGCCAGCGGAAAATACTGATCAGATGTTTGCCCCCCTACCAGTTTCACTGGAAGAAAAATGACATATAAACAAAAATGAAAATGCTCTAGTAAGATTATTTATAGCACAGTGTAATTCTGTTATATGATTTCATTTTTGTTAGCATTAAAACATTCTGACATTTCCTAATTAATGTTATTATATATGCTAATTCTTGGTAAGAGGGGTCTAAAGAGCACAACTGAGAAACATTCTTTCTTGTTTGCATAATTGCTCTGAGCAGCTGTACACCTTTTTTTTCAATACTAAACAATAAGTACCAGTTAAGCCAGATAAAGATTTGTTACTATCATTTCCAATAAGTATATGATTGGAATTACCATACATAAATATACATTTGTTTTCTTAAGAAGTTTGAATTGGTGTGGCTTTATCATATACGTAACTTCAGATGTATGTCTTTTATATACAAAGAATCTGACAGTTTGCTGTGATTGTTTTGTTTTAGATAAGTTTATGAAAGTTTATTCTACTGATTTCTGTTGAACCACATTTAGCACATCAAGGTGTGGTACTTGGGGACATTCTAGTTTAGTTTAGTAGTAGACCTGGCAGTGTTAGGTTAATGGTTGGACTTGATAATCTTGGAGGTCTTTTCCAAACTTAATGATTTCATGATAGCGTGATATGAGACATAAATATTGCATGTGCTCTGCATAATTAAATAAAATGTCGCACATTTGAAACACCTATTCCTGGAAAAGCTGCCATATGATGTGCAGAAACAAGGGTCCCTGTGCTAGGAAATGGCATTTTACAGGACTTTTGATTACTTTTTGATGAGCAGCATTAATCAGGAAGCCCCTATACTAACCCACCATTTTGGGCCCCAGTTGCTGTTTCTGTGTCATGGATATGTTTGTATGGGTGCTCTGCCATAAATGTCTCCTATTTGCTGGAGTAGGACTGTCTGCTTCTGGTCCAAGGCGGCTGAGGAGCCCACTGCAGGCAGCTTTAGGGGCTGCTGTAGCGGCCCAGAGGGGAATGTGCCACCTTCTGCTTCCCCTGCAGCACCCTTCTCCATGGCCAAGTCAAAGCCTTCCATTCCTGTTACTGCCAATAATACTGGTTTTGGAGAATTGCTGGCTGAAAATACCAACCCTAAAAAAAAACCTGCAGTTACAATTTATGCTGACTACTTGTCATTCCAAAAAGAAGTCTTGCCCCAGAAGTTTGCAGAAATATCTCAAGCCTTCTTACCAGTTTAAAGACGAATGTATAAACACACAGTATCCTGATCATTAACCTACACATTTCTAAATATTTCACTTCATAAATATGAAATTAACTTCCAGATACAACAAAACAATGTATCATTTTTCTAGCTTAGATATTTTTTTTCCCCTGCAGCATTACAGTATTTGTTGCGTTGCTTTACTATTCCATATGGCATGCCTTTGGCTAGCTCTAGGAAGTGTTACAGCTTCACTCTCCATTAGTTCCATGATACCATGCTACAATAGCAGACTCTATCTAAAATAATTCTGTATTCTTTTGTCAGGGAAAATGCAAACAAATTGATCTATTAATGTCTGAAGGTAATGCACTTAGACATCCATATATTCTGTGTACATTTTATACGTGATCTACTTAAGGCTAACTACAGAATAACTGAAAACACTACTGGATTTGTGTACATTTTGTGGTAAAACACTGTGCACAGCTTTTCACTCCTCCTTCTGATGTTACATGTCTTCTAACAAAAGCAGCCTCCATGTCCAGATCTGCAAGATGCTGAGCACTTTCAATTCGCAGTGAAGTCTGCCGCTGAGAACAAACTATGTCTTGCAACTATTTACACATTGTGGTGCAGGTCCCTTGTGAGCCTTACTCTATGTCTATGTTTATGTGCACACTAATTGAAATGCGCTAGCAAGGTGCACCTTCAGGTGCGACACCACTCTTGTGCCTTGCCTTTGCTCGGCTTCTCCCTGGTAGGTACCCAAACCTGTGGGTGCAGGAGGTCACAGGTGACTCATGAGGGTGACCTGGTCTTCTTCAGCATGACCACTAATATGATCTCTGAAATATTTTAAGAGTTTGTTGGGTGCAAATCCAAAGAACACAAAACATGAATGAAAAACATCAACACCGTTAAATCTGCTTATATGTTAAAATATGTGGGATGTAATTTGCGGCAGATGCTTTCATGTATCATTTCCATATTTACAGATTTTGAGTGTCATAAGATTTGCCTGAAAACAGTTTTAAAAAAATATTTTAATTATAAAATATGTAGTTATGACCAAGCTATATTTCAATGTATTTTGCTTTCAAAAGCATTTACTATTTTCCTAAGCTTTTGTAGCCTTCATAACATACTGTTCAACAGTAAGATTTTATACCGGTTCAAAATAAGTTTTATGTATTCTGTTTGATACTTTCCTGATGTTTCAAAACCTTTCCTACCCTGGCTGTCCATGGAACTGGATTTTTAGTAATATTCTTTATGAAAGAAATATTTTTCCTTTTTGTGTGAATTGCCTAGGAATTGCTCTCAAGTTAAATGTGTATATTAATCAGATGTATATACACTGAAAATGGAAATTGAAAAGTTTTCAAGTAACGGGTGGGTGGTGACAGGCTCATTGTAGCTTTGCATCATGTGTGACTGGTCTGTGAAAGCAGATGCTCTGCTCTGCTCTTACCCTCCTCCCCATCATCAAATGCATGAAAGAAAACAAGGCAGGACAGATTGTTAAATGACTAATATTTACTGATGTATACTCAGAGAATAATAAGCAAAAATAATTAAAGTTACATAAATTAGGAATGGGAGAGAGGGAAGTCCAGAGGCTTTGGGGGTGGTTACAACAGAGGAGGGAAGGGATTGGCAAAAAAAAAAAAAAAAA
>VZRE01000153.1:0-136726 GCA_013396775.1 Cephalopterus ornatus | reverse complement strand
AACAGAAAAAGGGGCAGAAATAGACTTGAAAAACCAGATCAGGGAGGAGAAAAGATGAACCAAGAATATATAAACGTGACACTAGAGTAGAAAGTCGGCTTATTTCACATTGATGGATCATCTCTTACTTCAGATGACATAGCTTAAGTCTTTCCCAACCCATATGGCTTGCTTAAGTGTCAGTGCCAAAAAAGCGACTTATCTTGCAGTAATAGAGACAGACGACAGAAGTGAGTAGGTATTTTAAATAAATAGTGTTAGCTCCAAAGCAATAAAAAATAGATGTAAGGTAATAGCTGAAATATTTTAGAAAAATTTAAATTAGGTGAATGTTTTATTAGTTTAGTATTGTATACATAGATACATTTGTGCCTGTGTAGGTATTGGGATGTAGACTTTCAAAATGAATACCTGGATTTCTATCATTTGTATGCATTACTCTGATCTAGAAACAGTGAGGTGTGGCTTAAAGACATTTTAATTTGGGTTGTGGCTTCATCTAAGAAAGGCAGCAGGGTGTCAATTGAACTAATTTTTGGATTGAAGGAAGTAGCTGAAATCTGTGTCATACCAGACTATAAAACATTTTTACTTAGCGTGCTTATCCACTTTAAATAAATAAATTAGTACATTAAGTGCATGTTGTTTGGAATTTTTTTCTCTGATTACAGAACTCACAGAAGTCAAGAACAAATCTTTGTCCAGAAAAGTGAAGTAGTTACTGCTGTTCAGTCTGATTTCAATAACAATTTGTTTACCTTGTATAAAGATGAGTTTATACCATCATGGTTGCAGTACAAAATCTATTGCTTATAGATTCATCCAGTGTTTGGTCTTCACAGATTTCAAAGCTATTAAACAAATTTGGCACATATTTTTGGCTTAGATGCTTCTTTTCTATGTTACAGAATACTCAATACAAATTCTAATATTCTGCATATTTACTTTGATAAATTTGAAGTATCTTTGAGTGCATTAAGGAATGACCATAATGTCTATCATATATCTCTATTTTTCCTCACTTTCAAAAAGGGTATCCTATTTTTGATTTACATATGGTTTTATACCTGTACAGACTAAAGAATCTACATATTTATATTACAGAAGAAAAAGGTACAAAATTAACCATTAGATAATGACAGTAAGCTATTGAAGTCAGTGGGATTTATTTGTATTTATGATAATGTAATTAAAGTTAGAACAGTGATTTTGAAAAATTCTTTCTGCTTTATTTTTTAATATGTATATTATCTTTAATAAACCTTTTTTACCGGCAATATTTTTTTAATAAACCTTTTTTATCCTTGTCCTTTATAACTGCTTCTTTTTCCTCTGTTTATTTTTTTATTTGTTCATGTGTTCATCTTTTTTCTTCTTTTGGGGGGTTTTGGGTTTTTGTTTTGTTTTGTTTGTTTATTTGTTTGTTTGTTTTCTCTCAGCTTCTCAGTTTTTGTGCTTTGTTTCCATGTATTTATCACATGTAATAAGCCCCTCATGTTTTTCCCACTTGTCAAAAAGAAAAACAAAAACAAAATCGAAAACTCATACGTTGCCTTTACCATACTAACAGAAGATCCAACTTAAAATGTTTTCCTGTTCCCAATTACTGAGTTTTTCTTTTTCATGAACTTCTATATTAAAATGTATTTTTGTTTGGTATGTCTTGCACAGGTGGTTCTTTAGTTCTTGCTTTCATCTTCTGTGTATTATTTATGAACAACAATGATTCCTCTGTGTTTCCTTTACTACTGGCAGCATTTCTACCAACAATCTCAGCAAGTGGCACTGCTTCCTTAGATGTTTCAGTTTAGCATTGCTCTTCTGGAAATAGAGTAGGCTTTTTGACATGAAAATTCTGTTAATAATTGATGGTATTTATCAAAAACAGGAAGCATACCTCTAAGGGAGACTGGGGCTTCACCAAGGAAAAAAGGAGATATTTCAAAAAGAGAGGTAGGCGATTGGGTGGGTTGGAGAAGAGGAAGTAGGAAGAAGACTTTTAGCAAAGCAAGTGGTAATTTTGGAGCAGGAGATACATTCCACCTTTATGTGGCTGCCTCTCTCCAGCCATTACTTCCCAGTGCAGCAGTAGAAGGGGGTCCAGCAGCCCAGGCTGCGCTGCTGGGAGTTATACTGCATCCACCACAACCAGTCCCTGGAGGCTACTTGGAGCCAGCAGCCAGAGGAGCCCTGGCAGGAATGAGATGCTGTTTACAATCTATGTCATGTGTTAGTTTGGGTCTATTTATGAGGTATTGATTCTGTTCTCAGTCTACTACTGAATGAAGTCTTTCTTATCTCGGTGTCCATTGTCCGGCACTCATATGAGCTACCTTCTGCAGCAACATTTTTAGATCATAATTCTGTTTTTACTTATTTTGGGAAAGGATAGAACATCCCCTGTGATTGCAGTTAATAGCTTCAAGTAAAGATCTATAGAGACAAGGTCACATATTGTGAGCAACTCTTTATAAAATGACAAACGTATCAATCCTGCCAAGCTCAGAACTGTTCACTAACTCTTGGAATTAATCATATCCCATTGGCAACAACACTGGACAGGCATTCAGCAAAAAAGCTTAGGCAATACGAATGTCTGTATTTTAGCACTCAGCTGCTCAAGTGAGATTCATGAGGCTGACTACAGATACTTGAAATAGATTAGTAGGAAATTTTGACTTTAGACTGAATCTCAGACTAGTCTGTACTTCAGATGTCAAATTCAGTGCAAAGGAAAGTCAAGGAACAGGAAAAACTGGAGCCTTCACTTGTGGCTTCTACATATTTTAGTTATTTTTCATGCTTGTAGCTGCTTACCTCTGGGAAACAGAAATGCATAGACAAAGACATTTATGTCCAGATCCATGTAGATTTGGCATGGTTTGAAAAGTTTGATCAAAGCAGTCTCTGTGGTAGATATCCCTTCCTTGAAATCAGGTCAGGCAGAGCTTTGAAACAGGTGTCAAATTAGTCAGAAAGCTGGAAATAATGCAGAGTGTGTCCAGTCCTGTATCTTCAACTGTTGAGGGGAAGTTTTTGTCTCAAACCACCTACACAGAGAGTGTTATCTCAGCTTAAAGGTTCTTGAATCATGCTCCTGAAAGTAAGCAAATAAAATTCTATGCACACAGGACTTGCAGTAACTGAGTGGTTCACTGAGTGCTTGACTTTGGTATTTCTTGATGCAAAGCATTGTATAAGATCTTGGGATATAATGCCATCTACTGGCATTTTATTTGCTCTCTATGTATGTTGCTTAGACTTACGGAAGACCCCCCGAGCTCCCTGGTGTGGCTACTGCAGCCTCTCAGGGATACTTTAATCTTCTGAAAATGACACTAACAGGTTAATTTATTTGCTGACACATAGCTGTGAGCAAGCTGATACTCTAGAAGGTAATGGAAATGTCAGTACTGGAAAATCCATATGGAAGTTTTGGATAGCCTAGAATATCTAAAATGTCCCTAAATGCTTAAGGATATGTAGGAAATGGAAATGAGCCCTAGATCTTCTCTAAATGCAAATGGCATCTTAAGCACCTCTTCATAGACCACCTGAATGCAGAAAACTACAGTTAGTTAGCTAAATCTCAAACTGAGCAAAGGACATTTCATTCTCTTTATGGTTGTGTGGGGACACGAGGGCAACTACCTCCTCTTGGTTTCCTTTCACACAGAGGAAGCTGAGTTAACTAATTTTGGCAGGCGTCTAACTTTAATATGCCTATGATCAGCAGAAAGTGAAGCATCCAAACCCAAATGTTTCTCGCGTACTTTAAATGTTACAGATAGACAGAGAAAAAGATTGAATGGTAGAATTGTTATTAAAGTGCTCAATTACACAGAACAATTTCATAATAATTACTAATACCCATTTTGGCTTCAGTATTATGCTATTAACTTTTATTATTTTTAAATATTGGTTTTATAAGGAATTTTTAGTTGCTGGTGAAATTACACTTGAAGAGACAGATGTGTTGAGAAAGCTTTAAGTGCAGGATAAGTAGGCTGCCTATAGCAGATATTGGATATTAGTCTATACAAAGATACAGAGTAAATGATCTTTGGTCCATCTATTAGGAACAAAATTACATTAAAGTAAGATATCTCTCAAAGACAGGGAGCATTAATTACAATTTTACAGATCTGGAAGAGAATAATTATGAGTAAATTAAGGCTGTATCTTGAATTTCAAATAGAATCTTCTGAGGTTTTACGTTCTAAAGTTAGACAAATCCAACATATCTAATTGATGTTTTTCTTCTACTTTATATATTGTTGAGGATATAGCATCAGTCCCTTAGCACACATTAATCAGATCCAGATTGAAATATTGGCATTTGTTTATGTGGTAAATCCCAACTTCACAGAAGAATTTCAAGTTAGAAATGTTCTTAAAGTCAATCTAGGCTGTCAAAATCCTTAATAAATTTACTTAACTATAATTTTTAATAATAATTTAAAAAATATAGTTTCTTTACTGGAAAGAACTTACTGCATTTATACTGGGCTTTCTAGTGGCCACTGCTCACTAATCTGGACAAAAGACTTTTCCTTTTCTTTTTCTTGCAATCATATTGACTGAGTGGGATTTTCAGACCAGCCTCTGAGGAGACTTATTTCTAGAAATACTCATTTTACCTACTCAGTAGGTCAGCTTCCTACTGTTACTTGTCTCAAATCTAAAAGTTATGTTTTGTATTTAGGTCTATGCAGGGTTTTCAGAATTGCTTATGTATTTCATTCCATGACTGTCTCTTGTAAAACATCTGAACAGGCTGTGGAGCAGGGACTCAAAAAGAAATCCTATTTTTGGCTGTACGAGGTTTTTGCTTTATGTCTATTTTTAACCAAATAAATTTGAGTTCTTCTGTATAAATTCATAAAAATTCATCAGGAAAGGTTGAAACTGTCCTTACATCAAAACAGTTAAAATATTCTGGAGGAGATGGCAAATGTAGGCTTCCCTCAGGCGCAAAAGAGAATTTATTCAGGTTTGCTACATCACAGTGTTGTTGCATAAAAGCAGCCATGTCTTACTCTTTCCACATTTTGAAGGAAAGCTGTAGCTCTAACTGTAATTCCTACACAAGTATGATATGATCTACATGGTAGAAGAACCAGCTCTTGGATCATCACTGAATGATCTCAATACCATTGTTAATCGGTTTTCAGGACAGAGGGCACATGCAGGAGCAGAATGTTAGGTGAACACTCAAGTAAAATTAAACAATTAATTAACTAACTAACTAACTAAGAACCCTTTCAGCACTTCTATTGTCAATATTAGTTTACAAAGATTTTTAGTATTATTAGGCACTGGATATTTAAATTCCACTGAAGTCACATTTTGGGTACTTCATTCCTTTTTCTTGTTTTTTAATCGGGCTTCAAATTTATGGAGCTGTCCTACTAATGCAATCTTTCAGAAGAGAAAGTTCACCTAGGGCTTTCTAAATCTAACATGAGTATCATTATTCCTTAAACATCCTTCCTTAGTTGTGAATGTGCAATTTTACTTGAAGTTTTATGTGTCAAGACAATCATTTATTTGAACTGATGTTTTCAGTCTGGCACATCCTTCTCTGTCTTCCTTCTTGGCAAAATTAGCATAATGTCTTTGAAAGATACCCAATAGAATCCTTAATTTATATAGTGTCTCTTCATTTTCTGTTTGGTTTTAAATGCTTAGTGTTAGAAGCAGTATAAAATAATATAAATGTTACTCATTCTCCAGTAGTATGAAACTGGTAGGATTAAATAGATCTGAAATCTTTTTATGTATCTCTAACTACATTTTGTTTTTTCATGTCCGTGTCATTGTATAAATGCAGAGGTTTTTTCTATGTTTTTTGCCTTTTTTTTTGCAATTTACTCCTTGCAATTGTTATATATTGGATGAGTCTTTGTTCTAGATATAAGTTATCTCTATAATACAAATTTGTACTTTTATTTGGAAATGTTTGTCTTTAAACAATGGTTTCAGTAATTCATTTTAACTGTGATATAGCATAAAATTGGTTTTGAACAATTTCTTGAACTTATTCTAATGACTAAGCAGCACCAAATTAAAATCTTTATTAAAAAAGCCAAACTTGATTTTGTAGCATTTTGTCTTGGAAAGAAATTATGAATTTTCCCCCAAAATATCCAAAGCATATAATATGTAGAGTTCTTAACCAAAAGAGCAAAGGAAAATGTAACACACCCTTCCATGGACTCCAAAGAATACTGAAAGCCAAATTAGTGTACATTTTTTTATGTAATTTGAGGATCAAAGTAATGGAATGCTTTCATATAAGGAATGAGTAAGCTCGGAGAGAGAATCTCTTTAGTCTGGAAATTCGATGGCAGAGCACAGACATAATAGAAGTCTGTAAAACTATGAACTAACAAAAAGCTGGAAGTGGGGGTCAGGAAGAGAGGGGAGAAGTGGTAAAGAGTTTAAATGAATCATTGAAAGCAGGAGTTATGGAAAAAACCCCATAATTGTATTATCAAGGCATAACCTACACTTGTGCTGAATCACCAGGATATTCTTTTTTCTCCCAAGACAGGGCAGCTCCTAAATTGTAAGTGTTAATATACATGTTTGAGGTTTTTTTTTTCCTTTTAAAATTAAGTTTGATAGCACTGTGTCACTGTCAGGACCATAAATTCGTGCTTTTATATCAAATGATCCCTAAGATTTGAGAAGCCTATTTTTATGTCTAGGTCTTAGAGTTTTTCTAATGAAGAATTTGAATGAGTATTTGGGGAGAGGAGATTGTAAGGTTTCTCTCCATACACTCTCACAGATCTTCTCTTTGGATTTTGCCACAGAAGGTTATGCCTGCACATCAGTCGCCTCAGTGTCAGACCACTCATAGCATCTCTGTTCATCTTTTTGATTACATAAATTCCTAAAAATATTGTCATACGAGTCACAGGTACCTGCTGGAAAAGAACAGATATGGCCACTATGAAATATTGGTCATAATGCTCTTTTTGTAATGAGCCTCCTCTTCCTGCCAGTGTGAAGAGAGAAGTGCCACCTGTCCATATGAATTTTATCATGGCTGTTAGTCTTATGGTTTATGTTTAAAAAATAACAGAATGGTAGAAGAAAGACTGATGCAGTGCTTAGAGGAAGCAGTGTCCAGCTGACATGAAGACAGATTACAGTACAGCAGGCTTGTGAGAAATGCTGAAAGATAACTTGGAGTGACAAAATATATACATGCAACAGAGAGTTACTCCTGCGGGCTATTCTATATCGGCCAAAGGCTAGCATGCAAAATAAACTGTGCCATGAAGATGGAAATCCAACAGATTGACCACAACCATAGAAAAATAAAAGAATCTAAAAGTCCGTCTAAGCCTGCTTTATCCATTTCAATCCAAGCGATGATGTTTTTTCTTTTTCCGTTTCCAAAGTACTGATTAGGTCATATTATTCAAAGAACATAATTCCAAAATGTAGAATCCTAACATATGACAAATTTAAGTATTTCTATATGCTGCAATAAATATTATGCTTTCTGAAAAGAAACTATTTCAGGAACTTTTACAAATACCAATACATAGCTCTTTTTATAAATAGGGGCATGCCTCAAAGAATCAGGGGTATTTTTTTACACGTCTGTTTACTGATTTTTGTTATCATTGTGTAGATAACACTGTGAGTGATATAGCCTCTAAAAGATTTTACTCATACTTTAGTTCTCCTATGACTAATCATGGAGCAGTCTAAATAAGGTGAACAGAAATATACATAAAAGTGAGCAGAATGTTCTCCAGAAATGGTAAATATATTCTGGGTAAATTGACTGTTCATAATTCAGAGAAATATTAACAATTAGGACCTAAGTTTAGGCACCTAATTTAAGTGTTTAAAGTAGAGGTTATTTTTACTTCTGTTTCCTGTATTGTCACAACAGGGAAATTCCCAGGTTCTGAGTCACTGTCAAGAGTAGACTTCTTAAGCTGCATGCTAAAAATAAGTAAGAAGAATATCTCCTTTATTTTATAAATAACATTGAAACATTCAATTGTAAGATTTTTTAAATTTATCTAAATTAGTTTTGCATACAAAATGGAAGAGAATGAAGATGTCAGCTTCTGAAATCAAAATAGTTATAAAAAATATGTTTGAACTTAAACCACTTTCACTAACAGGAATAAAAGCATCTTCTGCAACGCACTATTTTGAATTATTGGCTTTCTACTTTTCCTTTTTACTCACTTCTGGTTTATACATGACAATTCAGTATTTCCTAGTGTTCATCAACGACCATGTTGAGTTGGGTGTCATAAACTTCCTTTGATTGACTGTGGAAACACTTGAACATATCAGTCATTAACCACTTTGCTTACACTATGTATATGGATATTAAAAGAAAAGTACATAATAAATAGTTAGAAAAACCAAAAGTTCAAATATTTTAAAATTTAATGATGATAGTTTTTAGCTACTGCATTAGTTGAGAACACAGCAAGCAAATTAAATAAATTTTAAATTTTTATTCAATGTCTTTTGTCCAGGGCATGCATTTTGGAAAAGAATGTTTTAAAAGATTATGAAAATTCCACCTATCTTTAGCATAAAGTGAAATATGTAATAGTACTTTTCCTGTATTACAGGTGTCTTATTAGATTGAATTTATCAAGGATTGTTATGAGAAACATCAAGAACAAGTATCAGAAATAAAAATATCCATAAAAATTCTGAAAATAAAGTGGCTTGAATAGTTACTTCCATTTTAAAAAGTATTATTTCTCAGAGAGGAATGCTGAATCTTGTTTCCTTTGCACTACTGATGAGCATTCACCATAGCAACCTCAAAATGTGATTGAAGACCATTTGAAAACATCTCAAGCATTAATCTCCCTAGTCTATATCTTTTAATTGGCATGTATTTGACTTCACTTGAAATGAATGAAAATGGACTTGGCATATGTAATAATATGTTTCAGATGACAGTAGACAACAAGCTTGTGGAAAAACAGGAGTTTCAAAAAGGGCCCGATATTTACTGTGAGTAGTATTAAAATAGAGGCAAAGTGCATTTATGTTTAATGTAATATTTTATGTACTTCAGGAAGAGAGAGAACAGTGACAGCAGACTACATGTAGAACAGCTGATTAGTGAGCTCTTAAACTATGTCAGCTTCTTCAGGTTGTTTTCTGCTGACGGACTGCAGTTCAGAAGAGTTTGTCTTATATGTCCAGGAAGAGTATGGGGGGGGAAAAAGTTCTCTAAAGTAAAAACAACAACAACAACAAAAAACCCCAACAAACAAAAACCACAAAACAAACAAACCAACCAACCACACCAAAAAACTCCCACTTATGTCAGTGTTATTAAAGTAAATGTCCCTTTGCAGATAGAGTGCCTCCTGGAAAAGCTTTGTTTTGCACTGTAATTCATTGTAGAAAGGTTTTATATAAAATTTTTGGAACAGCTTTAATAACCAAAGAACTGAGAGGCAGAATAACTGCAGGATATTTTTCCTATGTTCAATTTATTTCTTGCAGACCAGAGCCATTTGATTTATTTTTTGTTCTTAAAGGAATCTTATACATCACAGTATGTAAGCAGTTGAAGTAACCAAAAATGCAGCAAAAAGCAGCCGTTATACAAGTATAAAGAATAACAACAATTATTAATTTCTCCAGCCTGTGACTCGAGTGGCTGGCTCTGGGTCGGTCTGCCTGGTTGATCATGTCAAATCTTCAGGCTAGAATAGGCCCTCAGACAGTGCACCAGGATTAGCACTGTAGTTACCTGAGATGCTCTCTTTGTTCCAGTCACTGCACAATATGTGTCACAGTGCAGAAGTCCCCAAGTGTCTGGTCTCTGGCTAGGATCTAAGTCAAAAGCAGAAGCTAGGGAATGTAGAAGGAATGGACAGAAGATATACAATAGGGAACAGGGCAAAGAAGACCACAAGAAAATCTGCTTTTTCATGTAATGAAATGCTCTCAGGAGTGGACTAAAGTCTAAGTACTGCAAGTGAAGCAACAGCACCAAGAGAGCCAGGAGTAGTGGAACGTGTAGACATTTTTCAACTGTTTCCAGGCTTTTATATGCTCATGGGTTCTTCATCTAGGCTACTAATAATCTCTACCAGTTGTGCAAACTGAACACTTGCTGATGATTCATCAGCTGGTGACCTTTTGTGAGCCATTATCCTCAATGAAAGTAGTTGCAGACGTAATTACAGGTGAGTTGTCAAACTGACTGCATGTGAACCAATTCAGATAACATCCTGAGACAGTTGTCTTCATTGTCATAACTCACTTAGACTCTTCATTTTATAGCAAGAGTTGATGTATCAGCTCTTTGTAGATGCCCTTAATGCCCCCCGGTATCTCAAATGGCAATATATCTCTGTGTTTAATCAGCTGAATCCCACCCAAGATGTCTACTTCAAACGGAGCTAAATCTCTTTCAAGGCTGTTCTGACTAAATCATCATTTACTAAAAATAAAGTTTAGAAGCTCACTTACCTACATTAAGTCACAGAAATTCCGGTTTGATAATCTGAAATTAAAATCCATCCTTAGTGTCCTTCTGGGGCATATATGGTAAATTTTGTTATTAATTTAGGTAGCTGTGATCTTTGACTAGAAACAAATAAACCTGCTGCTTCATTAAGGGGTGTAATGTGAGAAAAGGATATTTCTGAAGCTGTATTTTTATAAATAAAAACTATGAAAATATGTTAACAAAATAGAAAGCTCAGAATCTGCAATCAGAAATCACAATTCAGTTGAAGATACTGAACGCTGTCAATCTGTCTTGCTGCCATTGAGATTCAGCTGATGCAGTGATGCTGTACTTGAGTGAGTAAATTATAAAATACGTTTTGTTTTGGGTTTTTTTTAAGTATACACCTAGTAAGTTTGAGCCACTGTTTACCATTAAAGTCAGAACCGTTCCAACTTTTCCGGGCTTGTACTTACTCCATTTCTGAGGTTCAAGCAGTAAATGTCTTTACATTTGTTTTTGTATTCATTGCTGTGGAGCAGTTTGGATCTGTCATGGAGTGTTGCACAGAGTGAGCCATTTTCAGTGAAAAGCTTACAGCTGCAAAGCATTCTATGTTTGAGAACACTGAGATTTAAAATAGAGCAAGTCCAGTGACAAATACAGAGCTTTATTTGAATAATAAGAAGTGTTCTGAAAACTATACATGCAGTAGTTCTCAATTTTCAGAATCTAAGGTTTTGGGTTTTTTTTGGGGGATCCTACTCTGTTTTGTATTGCTTTTAGATAATGGGCTGCTTAGTCTATAATGTTTTTCATGGTTTCCGTCAAGATGAAAATGATTGCTGCATTCAAAACATCCAAGACTCACAATAAAGAGCTAGGTTATTGTTTAAAGGTTTTATGATCATTACTGTATACACATCAGAGGAAAAAATATATTTACTTCAAATATTTAAAGACTTTAAAAAAGAGAAGGTGAGAAAGCCACATGGAAGAGATTCTAAATAGTTTAATCTCTTTTTTTAATGTAATAAAGACACTAAGTTTCATTTATGCTGTTTAAAACACAATACTCTACTACTTTGAGAATTATAATGACATTGCCAGTTTATTAATTTTGAGGGGGTTTTGAGCTTTCACTTTACCATAGCAGAGAATATAGATAGTATTTAAAACTGCTGAATATTACTTGTGAAATTTATTGCAGTTTTTAGTTCTGTTGACAATTTTTTCACACTTTATCAAGTATTCTAAAGAGTTGGTATATGAAATTAATAATTTTGAATGCTTTACTGTATACTTATGGTACATGAATAATAATAATAATAAGACAGTTTCATGTTTGCTGGTTAGGAAGGATTGAATAGGCTGCATTGAACAAAATATTGATGGCAGGGTAACAGAGATGATCCTTCCCATGTAATCAGCAATGGTGGCACCATACCTGAAGCACTGTGTCCAATTGTGGGCCCCTCCATGCCAGGGACACATGGACATACTGGAGAGAGTCACAAAGATATTTAAGGGACTGGAACATCACTTCTATGAGGACAGACTGAGAGAGCTGTAATTCTGAGAGAATTATATGTGTATCTGCCTTTAGAGTGAATAAATTACTTTTTTTGGTTTTTTCCTAATTTTGTTTCCAAATGCTAGCAGATTAAATAGTGAAAATGTGACTGTTTTCTCAGTTTTGCACCTGAGTTACAGTTAATTTTCATACTGTGATTTGCAAACAGATGCTTTATACTATTTAGTTGGCAGATGGAAAAGTAGATGCAACTGGAAATAATCATGAATGCAACAATTCTAACTACAATCCTTCCTGAACAAGAATTATAAGAGATTTATATACCAAGGTAAAAACACACTGAGAACTGTCAAATAAGTTATTTATAAAGCTATACAGAAGCTTATATGTTCCAAATAATTCGTTTATACCATTTAACTTTTCATAAAAGCAAGCCAGTCTTTGGTATCCAATTATATCTGAAGTGTTAGAGCATAGTCTCAAGTAAAATCAGTGTACACTTAAACTGTGAAATGACTGACAGTTAGATGATCCTGTGGATCTATTAACAGGAATATTAAATGAAATTAAAATGTCAGTGTTTCTCATTTACTGTAATGAAAAGCATCACAAGGAGTGGTAAAAATATCGAGGCTTATTATGTGATGTTAAAAAAAAATGAATAAAATAATAACATCTGGCCTGCATAACGAAGGCAAAAAAATGGAAGTTTACCATAAAGGGTTCTGACAATATAGTATTTGCTTTTAGTGATACTTTTTCCTTTAACTTTTGAGCATAAATATTTGATATCATTCTTGTACAAACTTCAAAGACTTCTAAGCATATATTATGAACAAAAGTTTTATTTGGTCATATTTTAGGCCGTTTTTACATTTACCATATGTTGCAAGAGAAGACTTAAGTGTGTTCACAGCATAAACCTTGGCAAATTTAAACAAAAAAATCAATAAATTGTTTTCACAAGCCTTTCAAAGAGCAGTTTTATTCATGAAAGTTTTTCTGAAAAGGTTAGTTCCATATGAATAGTTCCCTTCATTGATGTAATTTCATTTTTATCTTGTACTTTGATCTAGCAGAAAGCTTTCAAAAAGATGACAGCACCTTAGGGAAATCTAGTGCCATGGAGATATTACAAGTCAAGGTAAATTTCTTAAGGGAAACAAGTGTACTTCTATGCTGATAAAGGAATAGTTTAATGGGTTGGGTTTGAGTTCTCAAGCCAGGAATGTTATATGTACTAGTCAAATGCTTATTAAATTCCTTAACAGTTCCAAACTTTTCAAACTATTAAGAAAATATTCTTACACAGAAAATACATAAAGAACATTTGCTGAGCAGCACTGTGTTAACGTAAGTTGATTTAGTATTGTATTACTTTGATTCACTTTGGTAGACTAGAAAAGAGCATCTTGTGTGAGATTCATGACAAACCTTGTTCAGAAACACTGTTGATGAAAATAGGCAAATACATATTGCAATGACATTCAAGGAAAAATGAGAGGATCACTAAGGAAAACATTAATGGTTTTTGCAGCTCTTTAAACTGCAAACTTGGTTGAAAATGCACATTTGATTTTTATCCCTGTTTGAATCATTCAGATTTTACTACTACTACTATAAATTTTGAGTACTATTGTAAAATATATGATAAGACCTGTCAGAACACTTGAACTTTTTTATTTCCTAAATATAGGACTCATTAATTTCTGTGTATATCCTATCAATTTGTTTAAATGTCTCTATGACCCTTAACACACCTAGCACAGCTGCTGTGAGCTTTTTAAGCCTATAGCACTCCTACTCTGTGCTTTGCCATTTCTTTAATATTTTGAAATATATCTGTCTAGTCTACTGACAAGAAGTACCTTTGAGATATTTTCTTAAAAACACAGGAAAAGATAGTACTGGTATTTTTCAGCAAAAATCTGATAAATTTGAAATCTTTGTTTCATCATTCAAGCAAATCTCCTATGGATTTCAGAGCTCAGTTCTGAATGCTTTTTCAATGGAACATTTAAGCTGCTGTATAAAGGAGCAATAAATAATGATGTTTGAAATAAAAAGTTAATAATTATTTAGCTGTTACAAGCTTAATTTTACCCTGTGAATAGATCCATTGAAATTATATTTAAATATTTTGTGACTTTCTTGTCCTGTTACTCAACCTTCTTCTCAACCAATTTAGACCAAAAACAAAAAAAGAAGCTACTTGTTTGGCTTTGTTTCATTTGTTTTTTACTCTGGATACTTTCACTTCCCTGAATTTTTGGGAAAACCATTTATTATTGTCCTTTTGACAGTCTCTCTGCTGAATATCTTAAAAGCTCTTAGTATTCATAGATCTTGTAGTGCTTGTTTGTTAAAATGTAATTAAGGAGAGAAGTCTGTAAATTTGATAGAATTTGTTTTCAGATAAATCAGCTCTGTCAGAGTAAATTAGGCAGCCCATCCTGAACTTCAGAAATTTCAATTGGAACACTTATGCTGTTGGTGACATTTTTGTCAGAAATGTACTAGGTGTATGGCTCTAATTGGTCCAGTTTCACATTAATGCAGGAAAGAATCCTTTGTCACTCTTCTGTTCACAAGTCACACAAAGAAATATGGCAAAACCTGCATTTCTCTTGTTTGCATTCATCTGGAAACAAAAAGGAAAGATAAATAATTGTGACCTTTTTTTTTGACAGAACACAATTTAAATAAAACCAATGTGATACCCAGAATGTATCAGAATTAAATGTTGTCTTCCCTTGATATATTTTCAAAATAAATGTTAGAAGGGAGAGTGCTTGAGGTAAATGGAAATACAAAGGATCAAATTTTTCTTAACAAAAGGAGATTAAATACAGCATAACTGAATCCATCACATGGCCCATTCAGTCCAATATCCTGTTTTCCATATTATGCGAGACTGTTCTAGGAAAAGCCACAAAACCCCAAGTAACATGAGTATGATGAGATTACACACAACTTACCAATTTACAGAAAATAACACCCAAGAACAACACTGACAATCTCTGCAAAAGCTGTAATTTGCTATAAATAAATGTTCTAAGCAAACACAAAATAAGGCTGATGCTTTTATGCATACGAAATGAGAAAGACCATGAGAAGCATCCCATCTGTTTGCAATCATGAGCTCTGTGTGCTCTCTTGAAAGTTGTCTAGTTGCTTTTTGGGGTTTTTTTGGTCCTCCTACCTGGGTGCCTGATCATCCAACTATTCCATGCTCCATCTGATCAAGGTAACAGAGGCAGCTCGTGTATACTGCTATGAAAATTATGCGAGCAGTGATAAATTAAAAAAAAAAAAAAGAGTCATAACAATTTAAACCCTGCTGTGCCCTAAATCACATCAAGCTCTTCATTAATCCACACTTTTCAGATGTGTGATATAGGGGTTTCTGTTGTGGATCTGCTTTTTGGCTTGGCCTGATACATAATAAAAGCTGCACTTTTTTCACATCCAGGATGATCCTTAAAATAGCATAACTATGTTCCAACATCATTGTGCCCGATCCAGTAAATCTCTGACAACACTGCACACAGTGGCATTTAGATTTGTCAAGAACTTCTGATTCATCCCCATAGATCAGGTCAGGAGAACAAAACAATAGATGAGGTAGCTGATTTTACCACATAAATGAGTGGCATCAAACAGGGAAAAATTATACATTTATATCATGAGTACACAGAAGTATTTGTCAGCAATGTGCTCATATGCATAACAAAAAACCCAATATAAAATATTAGCTGCAGCAACTGCAGTAAATATGAAGAACATCTAAGAAGACTTCACTAAACTTTGTTTTAACTCTGGTCTATATGTAGTTTTGCATATTAGCATTTCCAGAATTTGGCTATAAAATGAAACATGCTATTTTTTATTTATCTAACATATGGAGATAAACTCTTACATGCCAAACAGTTTTAACCAATGTGCAAAAACACATTGGCTTTCAGTGCTTGATTTATGTAGACAAATTAATTTGAAATTAGAGCATAAGGCCTCCATGCTTGTGAATTCGAAATAATGTGAAGGTCATGTCCTGTCTTTCATAACTTATTTGGAGATACAAACCCAATTATTGTAAAATTTAGTATCTAAGCCATCTGTCTTTTGCCTAAAGTGTTAAATATTCATGTAAAATAAGTATATTTTGAAAGAAAACAAGAAGGTGGTGTTATAAATTTAACAATATCCTTGGGTTCTATTGGACAATTTTCCCTGCATTCATCTCTGATTCATGAAGGGTTCGCAGACCACCAAGTGGTTAAGACCATGAAAATCCAAGTGAAGCACATGTTGATGCTTTATTTGGATAGTGAAGTTACTTAACAAATTGTAATAATTTTATGAAGATTCTGGTTAAATTAAAATAAGTTAATATTCAGTTAAAATAAGTAAATGCTAAATTAAATAGTTGCAGAAAAATTCTAAGCAAACAGGTGACAAAATAAGTACAACAAAATCCCATGACTTTCAGGTTTAAAAAATAATAATATTAAAAGTTCCTGTTTGTTTAACAAATCTTTCTTTCTTCTTTTTATTTTCTTTTTCCCCTGAATCCTTGCATATAACTCATAGTGTTGTTTCACTACTTCCTTAATAATGACAGTAAGCATGTCACCATATTCTTGGCATTGAGGAATTTTCAACATTTTATCTGTGTTTAATATCAAAGAAGATGCAAGGTGCAAGAATTATAGCTTAAAGTATTAGCAGAGTTCAAATTATGTGACAAATATGAGTTGGTTGGTTGTGAGTTGAAACTGTAAGACTAGACACTGCTTTTAGAGTAATATGTGTTGAATTTGCTGCTGTTACTCTAGTTTTTCATCATGTGAATTAGAGTCAAGTTCCTTGTGTTCAACTAAAGCATTTCAAAATCAGTTTTTCTCTTACTATTTGAAGTAAAGGGCTTAGCTGCTTTCAGATGTCTAATACATATTTTCTGAAATTATTTCTGTCTTGACATTAAAATCCATTGCTTAGTATTCCTGTCTGTAGATCTAGCTAACAAATCAATAACCTATGTTAAACAGTTTTCTTATATATGCCCGCTAAAAGGGAGCTTTTGCGTGTCTTTCTCCCATGCTTCTTCCTCCCCAGTACACTCTGATCCCTCTCTTTCCTTTCCATTGGCCCTTCTCCTAAAGATCTTGTAACAAATTTGACACATGTATACAGTTTCTTTACAATAATCCTAGAACGTTCTTTCTCCTGCATCACATAAGTCAGCCTCTATCCTCGTAGGAAATAAGTCCCTGTGTTTTTCATGGGTTTACAGAAGAGAGAATTCCATCTCTGTTTCTCTTTGCAAGGCCCATGTTGGCAGTTTTCACACCAAGGCCAATATTTTAATAATTCTTCTTGGACTTAAGGGAAGCTAATTTAGTGGTGTGGGTTTGCACTGGTCAGGTTGTTCAGGCGCTCCACAGCCTTTATTAATTTATAAAGGAAAATCTTTATGAATATCTATGAGAAGTATAAGGAAAGGCTAAATGAGTTTCTAGTTACTTTGTAAGAAAGGCTCCTGAGAGGAATGGGTTTCTATTTGTTATAATTTTTTTATTTGTTGTGTTCAAGATGGGTAGATAAATATATAAAAGGCTTAAATTCAAGCAAAGCAGACTAAGGTTAAATATTATATAATCTTTCTAATAGTACGAATGAGGAAACAGATAAGTTTCTCTAAGCAGTTACAAGGTCTCTGTTATTGTCTTTAATATAGGACTCAAAATTATCAGAAATATGGAACAAATCACATTCTTGCCATGGACTAAGGAGATGCAATAGGTAACCTCTTAAGGTCAGTGCTCTATGATTTTCAGGGCTGGAATTTAATTAAGAAGAACATAATTGGAAGAAGGTAGTGATAGCTTCTTTTATAAACATTATTGGTTGTAGTCTGATAATGATTAAGAATGATAGACTGCTAGAGAAATTTAGGAAGAATTCTTTGGTCCAATTCTTTTGATCCAGCTCATCAAGGCTGACTTTGAATCTATGTCAGATTGCTCAATCTTTTCTGCTGATTTTTATCATCTCCAGGAGTGGAAATTCCACAGCAGCTAGTTTCAATGTTTAACCATCCTCACTGTGATATTTTTCTTCATACTTGGAATTTACCTTGTGGAGCAACTAGTCTCTTCAATGCACACCTGAAAGCATCTGACTCTATCTTGTCTATAACCACCACAATGAATCAGAAAACAGAAATTAGATTTTCTCCATTATTGAAATAATGCTTGACTTTCTATTATAAAGTAATGGATATCCCAAGTAAGTGAGGACTAATGATTATACACCACATTTTAAATTAATTTCAATATAAAATTACAACTTAACCCAGGTTACTCTTGACTGAGTTCATACAATTCTGAAAGTGATGTGTCTTAATAGACTTAAAGCTAATTTCTGAAACTTAACCTGTTAAGGCTGGTGAGAATTCCTGAGAGATCCAAAGGGAACAGGTTGGCTTACAGGCAGGTAATTTTCTTGAATAGTTGATAAAATGAAAAAAAATACAAACCCAAACTACAGTTATTTATTACAGCCTCTTCCCATCTTTCTCCCTTGAAAAACATTCAAATCATTCAAGAAATGTGGGTCATATGTCTGACATTTGAAAACTGAAAACTGCCAGGTGTGCTGTGCAGAGCAACCCTGACTTGAGGTCTATCACCAGCATTTGTTTGACAGAAAAATTCTTTTATAAATGCATTCATAGTAACAAGATTATTTTAGCTTAACTTGTCCAAATAACTGATTATGTTAAAATCTTCTTGTTTAGAAGGTGATAAAATTCTGACAGATTTTTATACATGTTCTGATACTTGCTTTTAATTTCTATAACAGACACTGATAGATTGACACTTGTTACTATTGTGAATCGAAATAGAAGACAAACACTTTCTTCCAGAATACCATGACACAGGAGATTGTTCATGAAGGAGGAGAAAAGAATGAGAATATATTACTTGTAAATCATTAGGAGAAAAAAATAACTCAAAGAAGAGTGCTAATTTACATTTACTATTATTGAGGAAAAAATAAACATTACTGTAAGTGGCAGACACATGACTACTGAAAACAGGACATTCAGAACACATTTTTACAAGTCATTAAAGAGTATTTAAGTACCATTTTAATTTGTAAAAACTGAGGAGTTTCTCTAAATTACTCTATATCTAGTAGAATCAGGCCTCCTCTTTGGTACTTTTCTCCTCCCCTATACAATCTACAGAGCAGTTTTTCTGCTTTGTTGGTCTGTTTTAGCTTTTTCTTTTTTTTTTTTAATTATATTAAGTTCTTTCAGAATAGTGCTGTTTCCATTGTCAAAATTTTCAGATCACCATTACCTGTGGTTTTATTACTTAGGTCACCTATTTGAATGAGATTTTTTGAAGTCATACAAAAATTATGTCTTGAAAGTCAGTATTGTGTCACCTACAGATGTGAAATCTTTTCTGACATGAGAAAAGACTCTTTAGTTGTTGAAGCACTTAAAAAATTAGTATGATTATTTATAACTGCAAAAGGTGTTCCTGTTGAAGAGCAAAATTGATGTAGTTGTCAAAAGGACTTGAATACTTTTATACGTTCTTGATGTAGTAAACAAAAACATCTATTAAACAGTTATGAGAAAAGCAAATACTAAAAACTGTGGAGTGAGGTATGTCCTGCAGAAATAGGGACTCACTGGAGTCTGCTGACCATTCTTTATTTTCTAATCCATACCATTCCATACAGTGGGCAATGGAGAAAAATAGTGGCTGTTATTGCAGGCCAGAAGAGCGAGTTTTCAGTACCTTTAAAGGAAAAAAATCCCTGTTTGTAGGAGCTCTGTAAGAAGTCCTATATTGCTCAAGTTCTGAGGTCCTCCTGTTCTGAAACAAAAATAAATAACCTGCTCCTTTCCTTCTGCTCTGGAAACCCGTTGATTTTACCAGTTCATTCAGAACCCTGTGCTAATTCTCAGGCCCTGGATACAGTATCATTATAAAATAAAAACAACTGTAGGTATTTGAAAGATTGATGACCATGGTACAAGGATGTCTTTAACAGACATTCTTTCAAAGACAAAGGAAGAGAGAACATGGCATAAGAGAGAAAATTGTATCAAGATAGAACGTGACCATTAATGAGGTAGAAATGAAGATGGTGGACAGTTCTTAGACTTATGCAGTATTTTTCATCTCCATATCGGAAAATACTCTATGAAAAGAATAAATAATATTACCGGTGTAGAGACTCAGACAAAGGCTTTCAGGTCTTAATAGTCACGCTTACTATGCTGTGAACAGAGGTAATTTGCAATCTGAAATATGATTTTAAAGTAACCTGGACTATTCCCTACAAATGCAGGTTTCTTGGTTTCTATCCCAGTGTCCAACACTAAGCCAGAGGCTATGTAAGTGATAGGATGGTTACACTCAAAGAGTTGCAGTCAATGGCTCAATGTCCAAATGGAGACAAATGACGAGTGACATTCCTCGGGGGTCAATAGTGGGACTGGCGCTAATTAATATCTTTGTTGGTGACATGGGCAGTGGAATGAGTGCATTCTTAGCAAGTTTGCTGATGACACCGAGCTGTGACATGCAGCTGACATACCAGAGGGAAGGGATGCCATCCAGAAGGACCTTGACAAGCTTAGAAGTGGGCCTGTGTGATTTCAAGAAAGTAGCAATCATCCCTGTAGCTGCTAGCACAAAGATGCTCAAGGTGGCCTAATACTCAAGGTTTGGGCTTGATGGGGTCATCCTGTTCTGCATCATCCTATATGGTAAAGCATCAGCTTTACCTGTTTCTATCAATTTTGAGCTGCAAAATTGTGGTTTAAAAGTGCAGTTTTTGTCACTGGATTGTGGAAGTGGGTCCTACAGTATGCTAGTGTTTGTATCTTGTATGTAAGAAATGGATTATACGTCTGAGAAAAAAGAGATCTCCTACTGAGATCAAATATCAGAGAATGTCAATGTGATTCCATGTTTCATTTTGATATATTTCACAGTCATCTTACCAAGCAAGTGTAATGGAGAAATAAATGAAATTTTTTTAGTGAGTAAATTATTTCCTTTTCTTCTCATCTATTTATTTATGACAATGATTTAATTTAATCAGAATGAAACAGAATTAGCTTTAATTTTTTTTGCAACATGCTGTGTTTCAAAGGCTAAAATTTATCCTACAAGCTTGTTCCCGCTAACTAGCTGTCACAGATCACAGGAACAATGCTTGTCTCTGACCTCATCTAGCTTCTGCATAGGAAGCTCTATGTTTGAAGAAAGAATAAAGAAAACTTTTAATCAAGAGTCTATACAAAGAACTAATGACTCAGTATATCTGTAATCTAGATACTATGATTAGCAGAAGATGAAAATTATCTTTATGTTACTACAGTCTTACCCTCAGTTCTCCCTAAGTTCTTTTCCTTCAAAGAGATGTTTTTGTATTACTAATATTTCTTGATTTATTGCTTCATAAATTATAATATGTGGTTAAAAATATTGGGCTCTTCATATGAGATCAGTCTCCAAAGACTCTTGTTCAGCTCTGATAATTTTTGTATGGGGCTTGAAAACACAGAAGTGATAGCAATTTAATGCAAAATTAGTCTGCTATTTAGAATATTGTCTCCTGTTAATAGCTTCATAAATCTTTTGTCTGACTGCTGAGCCAAAAGAGAGGTTTTGACACTTTCATCAGGTTCTCATTTTACTTCCAAGTCTTTCCCTCCCTAAAAATTTCTACTTAATATTGTAATAAAAAGTCCCTGACAGGAATTCTACTAGTAGTATATCTAAAAAGAATTTTTTTTTCATTACTAGATTTTTCCTCTTATTTCACACTGTCATTATCACAGGTCTCCTGCAGGCTGTTTGTGGACCTTGTACATTCCTACTAAAATATTTTATGGCATCTGACTAGCTGATAGAGAGAGACTTCAGAACCTTGAGATTATTAAAATGTACAAGTACTATTATGTTCTGAGTAAAACATTGAATTTTTTGATTTAAATTTTACTTAATAATAGAAGCCCTACACAGAGGAGTGAGGGGTACAATTTATGAGGAGAGATCTTTCTGAAAAGGATTTCTTCAACATCATGTACCATACATATACACAAGTATGCTTACAAATTTTATTAATAATGTCACAGAGTTCCAAATCTGCCACATTATTTCTACTTTTACTACAATTTTCCAAAAAATAATCACTGTTAGTTGTAGAGGCATGAGGATGCCAAGTACTGCTTATCCTGCAATATTTCTATTATTCTATTATTTTGAAATTTCCTTTGTATATTAAAATGTTCTATTAAGCAGTGTATTATTTTGACTGTCTTTTCTATATCATTGTATTGCAATAGCATGCTGATGCTCAAATTATAGCCTGTGTACTGCCCTAGAACTTGTACATGCATATAATACAAAGATATCACTAACTCTATTTATTTACAACATCCTGGGAGACAAAACAGGCATTACAATATAAGGGTGAAAAAATGGGAGAATAGGACATAGAAATAAAAACTGCCAAGGTTTCTTGTAGTTCCTATGTATGAAGAAAATGTAGTTTCAAGCTGGATGTTTTTCAGTTGTGCCTTTTTACTTCCATGACCTTTATCAGTGCATGACCTTGCTTTTATATTGAGCATATATATAATTACTTATCTTTAGCATATCTTGCCTATGGAACTGCTTATAATACAAAATAAATTATGGAGAATTAGTCCCCAGCTTTCCTTTCACAGCTTTCCTTTCCCTGTATTGCACCAATTTTTTTAAAAGAAATATTTTAGGTAGGATTACATCCTATGATTGTTTTCTGTTGAGGATATTTTGTCTGGCATGCCTCTAATATTGTAGACTCCCTTTACAAATGAAACTTTTTGATTCAACTTAGCATTATCACCTTGTTGGCATGAAAATAGGACAATAAGTAGAAATGGGTGCAAAATTGTCTATTTTAATATGCACAAAGTAGGTACGAAAAATAATAATGATTTTAAAAACTGAATCATCTTAGTATTCTGAAAAATGACAGGTAAAAATTCTGTTCTCTCGAGTTTTGCAGAAGCAGTTCATTTCATGGGACAGGATCCTTTCTGTATTGTCCCTTCCTAAGTCAGAACTTTCCAGAATGTGTGAATGTGTTTATTCATTTATATGGCAAAATCATGTGGGCTTTTAATCCTTTTGGTGTTTTAAATATGATGTCAGTGGAGCTGATGTTGCAGTCTTATAGTCTTTTTAATTTTGTAAAGAAAAGTGCTGCAACACTCCTGACAAATTATGGTCATGGGTGATTTTAGTTAAGTAAATATTAGTATTTTCCTTCAATAAGAGGTCTTATAATTGATCTTCGGGAAGTATCAGAAAAAAATTGCAAATAACTATTTACTCTGACACAAAGCTAGAACTACAAGTCTTTATGCTAATCAGTTGTTAGAAAGCTTAATTCAGCTTACTAGTAAAATAAGACAAGCAATATCTTTCAGTTTACTAACAGCTGTCTTCCATTGATCCTTTCTTAAGAGTTTTACAATGTTATTTTTTGGCATATTTCTTCTTCTTACCATTCCGTGTATTACAGAAGAAGCAAAATATCAGATAGGAATGATAGGGTGGGGTTATTTAATGTATCATGAGGCATATTTTAACCATGAATCATCTCAGGCAGCCGCATCTTTGGTAAAACTTCATAACCCTCATAGTCTTATTTAAAGGAAATGGGTATCGGTACATAATCTAGATCACTTACTATTTCAAGGTGGGGTCAGAATGCACTGTTTTGAAATTTTTCATCAAAAGTACCATTTTACAACCATAAATTCTTGTCAAGCTTTTATCAAACTGTTTGATAATATAGTTATGGAATAAACGTCCTCATTCATGACACATACATGAGAATAAATAACTCACACTATGAGTTTCTGTTTAAAATTCAGATCTCAAAGGATGGTATTAATCTGTATTCTGTACACAAACCTTTATGCACATAAACATAGTCTAAAATGAATTAAACCTCTGTTTTACTTAGCACAGTTGAAATAACCTGTTAAGTAACCTAAGAGTTAATTCTGTATTTTCACCTGAAAAACTGCACTGCCTCTTGGCTTTATAATGATAGATACCTGAAGTTATCGAAAAGGACAAAATACATTATCATAGGTGCAACAGAACTGGCATGTCATTAAACTGCTCCTCATCAGCTAATTTGGGAACTGATTGAATAAATGCTGCAAAAATCTTTTCCACCTCAGAGGAAGGAACGTTAATTCTACAGCTACTGTTGATGGACTCATGACTAATCGGAATAGGCAATGATGATCAGGTGTACTGTTTTATAGAGCCTACTGAGATAATAAGCAGCTTTTATATTGTCACTTCCAAGCCGTGCCAATCTCCCTTTCTGCAGTAATTTCTCATCTGTATCAGTACATAGACGTGTTGGCTGGTGAGGGCCTATACAGTTGGTTATAAGTTCTATGTGTTTACTGTCTCATGTTATCATCTCCACAGTATGACAGTGCATCTTTTGAGATGCATGAGGTTGCATTTTTCTTTCTTTCAGGGGTTTTCTTTCTTCACATATTCACTGTTACTGTAGTGGCAACCCTGTAGATTGATTTTACATATTGACGGTTTGGAGAGAATGGGAAACCTCAACCTTTTATAATACGTTAGATGGCTTTCCAAAATATCCAACAGATAAAGCTTCCTCAAGAAGTATCGATAAAAGAGCACCATTTTTCTGGACTTAGAAATCTGTGGAACTTTTTAAGTCAGATGCTGATGGAATGAGGTGTTGTATACAGGTAGTTCCAGAGTATTCAGGATCACATTGCAACTGGATGTCAAACTTTACACATGTACCAGTTTAATGTGCCCAGGACCTTTCATGTATTTGGCATTTCAGACTCAGGTATGTTCATGAGAGATGCTTCTTCACCTGGGCTGCAAACACAGAGCACTTTTTTCCAACTGCGATTGTCTTTCATAGGAATGTTGTCTCTGTTTGTAACTTTGACTAGAAGAGGATATTTTTTGGAGCAAGAAGCACAACCATATGAAACCACAGATACCCATTTAAGAATATAACTTACTCTTTTTAAAACTCCTTCCTATACAGCTGCATCTGATGTGGGCAGTGGTAGAACTGTCAGTGAGATGGTATTGAAAATGAGGTATCTGATGAGAAAAGGGAATCATATTGTCCTCCCTTAGATTTTTAACTACTTATTCTATTAAATAAAAATTTCTCATATAGAAATAATTGTAGTAGAAGTTGAATCAAGTTTTCTTACATGTCATCCCACACACACACACACACACACACACTTCTGCCCCTGATATTCTGAGATAGTGTTTGAAACCGAGGATTATCCATTGATAGAAACACCAACGAGTTTATTGAAATCCCAGTGTTACTGGTATTGTTTTGCATTTTTCTGAAATTAAATAGTTAAGCCCAGAAAGAAAAACTATGTAGTGCAGATATGAAACAACTCAAGGCAAACTGAAACTGCTGAACGAGTGAAGAGGAAATCTCATGTTCTACCCTGAAAGCTTTGTTAAAGAAGCTTTGGAAGTTTCATTTTCTCTAAGAATTAAGAACCCCATCTAGTCCTTCTTTCTATTAAGGAAAGCAGGACCAGGTAGAAATATATGCATTATGTATTGTATGTTTATAGACTTTTTTATTTAAAATACATATAAATACCAAATATTTACTCAATTCAAATGTGTTTGGAGCGAGTTGTTTAAATAAAGTCCAACAGTGACAAACTGCTGAGCATTATGTCACTGTGTGCTACAATTCCTGTCTTAAATTATTTTCTCCTAAGGGCAGCTATAATTTCTGCAGGAAAGGCAATTTAGGAATACATCTTAAAGTTTGGTTATTTCAGAAAACATTCAAATCACAAGGGAACAGAATCACATAGCTTATTTGAAAACTTGTGGGAGACTGATTGTTAAGAATTAACAGATTTTATTTTTTCTTTATGATGACCTGAAAAATCGGAGATTGCTTCTAGTTCTGTTAGATGTAAAAAATAATAAAGTAAAAATGGAATTTGGGAAGGCAAAGTACCAGTTATAACATCTGACCAGGAATGGGTATATTTTTATGTTAAAAATGATGGATTCTTTGTCGGACTTGTCACAGAAGTCTCTCAACTTCTTTGCATTAATTTTTTAATAGAGAAATTGTAATCAGTTCTGCTTTATTAAAATTGAAAGTTTAAATCTAATTACTTTGACATATTAAAAAGTGAAATAAATGAGTAGCTATGTATAACTAGAGATACTCTCTCTGAGTAAGTTGATCTATAAATATGTTTAAGCATCCTCTAATTATTTAAAAATAGAAATGAAACTTTTTCGTATTGCTTCCCAGGGTATAAGGGTAATAGTTGATTAGTCTATAGGTTAGCTGCAGAAATTCCTTCGAGTAGACTTTGGCAAGAGATTAAAGCACTTGAACTCAAAAGTCTGTATGTTAATGTCTACATGTGCAAGATGACTAAGCTTCCCTTAGGTCAATACAATGTCAGGCAATACACTAAATTGAGCCTAGAAATCCATTTAATTCATCAATTAGCCAGTAGCAATGCAATTCACTTGCTTAAGCATATCCTGAGGTGTCTAGGAATGGAATTGTCAGATATGGCAAAAGACCTGTTGAAAGTCACTGCCTTTTGCAGCATGAGGTGAATTAACTGAGTGAAACAGCTATGCTGCCTGCATACACGTCATTTAGGTGTCTTGGTGTCCTCCTGATCTTCTGCCAAGTGTTGAGGCTGAATTCAGCATTTCAGTTGCTTAAATGTAAGTGCCCAGAGCCATATGAGATGTCTTGGGATTTACAAACAACTTCAACAAATGTTTGGCAGACCTAGCTCATAAGAGCTATAGAAAATTTTTCCCTTCTGAAATGAGAGGTCGACGGTTTTAAGATGTATAAGTGCCACTATATTATTGTATTTAAATAATCAAACCAAGAACTGAATCCTTGGGTTCAATCTCGCTGCCTACTTGTAGGCATCAAGTACAGGCATCAAGGCATCACTGGATCAGCAGCTGGATTGCCTGCTGGATAAGATATGCGCTCAGGTATGGCCAACTGAATCGTACCGTACATGCTCCAAAGAGTTCCAAAATTAAATGTCTGGGTATAGTTCCTTGACCAAAATTCACTTGCTCAAAAACATAGAAGGACCAACATTACTCACAAAACAGGTAGCAAGGAAACCACTTTTCTTTGGTATTTTCTGTACATTTAAAGAAGGAAAAAACCCCAAACACCAAAGTATTATTTTTATTTAGAGCAATGGAACATAGGCTGTTGCAAGACCAAGGAAAGAGTCTTTCTGTTGCAGAAGATTTTGGTATTGCAACGTTTAGAATTTCTCTGTTACTTTATGGTGCAGAAGTAGTAGGGATACCTGGGGTGATCTTGTTAACTACAAATTGTCCATTACTGCTATTTGTGTGAGTCTTGCCATTAAGGGAGATATTCCCCAGAATATTTCTTATAAGCATGACAAGGTGTTGCTCCAGAGGCGGATAATAATAAAATTCAATAAAAAATAATGGTAAAGGAAGTTTATCCTTTGCCATATTTGATATGAAATGCAATATTCCAAGAAGTTAAAAGTAAAGGTTCATTTGACTATTGAAGGAAGGTGAATGAACTCAAATAAAACATTTTAGAAAATATTTCTATAAACTAGTTTTTAGTTTATAGGGACAGTGTTGCTTGTACTGTTAGAACTAGAAAAATCCCCCATCATCCCAGAACATAAGTCTCAAATAACGAATTCTGCCCAGAACACAGTATGGATGCTTAGAGAAATAAGAAAGACAATCAATGAAGGGTTTTTTCCCTTTTCAAATACTCTGAAGTCAAATAAACATGAACTGAAAAGTCAAAATAGCAAAAAAATCTGTGTTTTGTTTGACTAAAAAATAATATGATCAATTTCAATTTTTTAGTTTCTTTTTGAAGCATGAAGGAAGAATAGTTGCAGTTATTTGCTAACAGAATCATTTCTCAGATTCAAAAGTATTCTGTGATTCACTGACAATTTTTTCTAAACAGTTCTATCATGTTTGTGCTTGGTTTCTTTAAGCATTTCACTGTTGTGAAATAACAGGGAAATCTAACGCTGACAAAGTGTTTCTGTCTCTCTCCTCAATTTCTCCTCCTGGATTTAAATAAATACTATGCAATCAAAATCAAAGGAGGTTGCTTGATAAATGTGAAATGGTTTATGCAATTTTTTTAATGTTTTGTATCTCAATGGCTGCCAAAGTGTCTTGATTAATCAATTCTATTTTTACATATAAATAATGTTCGTCTGGAGCTTGAAATTGTCTGATCAGTAAGCTTATATCACTTTCCAAAGTACAACCAATAGGTGGATTCAGCAACACATCTCATGATAAAATCCTTATCTTTGGTCACATCTGGAATCTGCAGAAGCAATGCTAAGTATGAATTAGTTCCATTTAGTCATCCATGAATAAAAATAGTTAATTTAAAAAATATACTATCATTAATATGTGATTTCAAAGCAGATCTATTACAAGAACTTTGAGGATAGTAGTTAACCACCGCTGAGATTTTAACTTGGACAGTGGAAACCTTTTCAGAGCTACTCTCAGAATTCAAATGGCTATATATTATCAGTCTTGAGTTTCATCTGTAAGCACCTATTTGTCAGTCCTTGCACTAACCTGTGTGCAAAGCCTTTGTATATTCTAGTTAAGCATTCTAGTTTACTTCAGGGCATCCCTCTGCATAATGGCATGTAGGACATGGTTATCTGAAGAGTTGTATTACATTGTAAGTTCTTGAAGAGCTGAATGTTTTGTGCAGCTCTTGGTGTGTCACCTGAGGTGTCTGCTTATCTGAGTCCTACAATTTTTCAGATACAGCCTTTCATTTGTGTGATTTAAGCAGATCACAAATCCCTGGAGTTATTATTATACTGTAGGAAACACACTTTGTTCACGAGTAAAAAATATAGTTAAATAAAATCAAAAATAAACATCCTTATAGGTAGATGTACGCAACTGCTAGACGGGGGTTCAGTCCTTCAGGATAAACGTGCTCATGTGTGGGGAATCTCTGCCCCAGTATCTGGAGTGCTGCCTCCCACGGTGTTCCTAGGGTTGTTTCTCACACTTTCTGACCTCACTTCTCACATGATCATACAGCGTTTTGCCCTTTCTTAAACACATTTTCTCTTGAGGTGCCCCCCACCTCAGCTGTGGGCTCAGCTGTACCCTGCAGTGGGTGGGCTGGAGCTGGCTGGAACCGGCTGTGTCCAGCACAAGGCAGCACGTCAGACAAATTGTGTCACGGTAGAACATTTGCCACATAGAACAGCTGTTCACATGATGAAAGAATAAGAAAAAAAAAACATTTACCAGATGTTAATGGTACGGAATTTCTAAACTTTTTTTGTTTGTTTTCAGCTGAAAAATTTGCTAATATTAATAAAATATTTGATTTGATGAATTTCTGTGCAGTCAGGTAGAAAAATATTTCCAGAGCACTTTATGTCACATTTAGGTTTCCATCTCTTCCTGCTTTAGGTGGGTGTCGTGGTTTAGCCCCAGCCAGCACAAAAGCCCCATGCAGTCACTTGCTCACTCCCCCACCAGTGCGATGGGGAAGAGATTTGGAAGGGTAAAAGCTGGAAAACTCGTGGGTTGAGATTAAAGACAGTTTAACAGGAAAAACAAAAGTCACACACACAAGCAAAGCAAAACAAGGAATTCCCATGGGCAGAAGATGTTCAGCCATCTCCAGGAGAGGAGGTCCCCATCACGTGTGACAGTTGCTTGGGAAGACAAATGCCACCAACTCCAAATGTCTCACCCTTCCTTCTTCTTCCCCCCACTTTATAAAATGAGCATGATGTCAGGTGTTACAGAATATCCCTGTGGTCAGTTTAGGTCACCTGCCCCACCTGTGTCTCCTCCCAGCCTCCCATGCACCCCCAACTTCCTTGCCAGCGTGGCAGTGTGAGAAGCAGAAAAGGCCTTGGCTCTGTGTAAGCCCCGATCAACAATAACAAAAACATCTCTATATTATCAACTCTGTGTTCAGCACAAATCCAAAACACAGCCCCCTACCATCCCCTGTGAAGAAAATTAACTCTACCTCAGCCAAAATCAGTACAGTGCATTTTAATTACCAGTGCTATTAGGAAGAAATACTTCCATGGGAGTGGTAAGGCACTGGAACAGGTTGCCCAGAGAATCTGTGGTTGTCCCATCCCTGGAAATGTCCAAGGCCAGGTAGGATGGGGCTCTGAGCAACATGATGGCAGGTGGCAATGGGCAGAGCGGCATCTCTGCCCTTGGCAGGCATGTTGAAACTAGATGATTTTTAAGCTCTCTTATAACCCAAATTATTGTACAATTCTATGATTTAGGATTTAGGCACATCTATGTTTTAATCCCCATTCTTAGTGTTTTGCAGTCTTGAATTTTTTATAATGTCATCAGTACTTGTTTATATAAATCAAAATACAGTTGCAATATTTCTCACTAATTATTTCTATTGGATATGTTGCTGGTTCTTCACATTTAAAAAGGAGTTTATAAAAATATTTCTATGATTGTGCCTACAATGTCCCTATCAAATACGAGCTTTTTAAAAGATACCTTATCTCTTTTGATGCCTGCCTGCTCAGCAGACAGAAATTGGAATGCAGAATCCATGTCAGTTCACTTCATCAGAAACATTATCACCAGACCAAAAAAGCTCATAGTACAAACTCTATTGTCAGCTGGCCACTAGGTTGCTATAGATCATCTCACTTTGACCTTGCAAATTCAGTTTAACAAATTATCTGCTGCTACTACACTGCACACCTTCCAGCAAGGATTGCCTTTTCTGAGATGAAAGCTTACTCCAGATGGAAAGCACAGGAGCAACATGCTGAGTTAGGAGCCACTGTGAACTAGTCAGGTGGGAGGCACTGTGGGAGAGGAAGCCTTTAAAACAGCCTCAGCCTGTGAACTGGCTGCTCAGCACAGCCAATGGCTCTCCCATTTCCCATCATGAACTGGAGCCCTCTTCTGAGTGCTTCAGCTCTTTCTGTTCTTTTCCTCTTTGCTCATCAACTGTCTGGCTACTCTTCCAAGATACAAGTGACTTAATTTCCTTTCTTTCCAGAGGGAAATGAGGCTCATGTTCCTCTTCCTTTGACAGTGTGAATCAGCCTCCAAATTTTAGGGTTTATCTGGTAGACAACAGATCACTGAGTGACAGGTTAATTAATTTTTCATTAAAAATATTCATTTCTGTAAAGACAAGACCTGGAGATTCTGCCTAGAGAATATGTGAATTACACTTCTATATAAAGTAAATTCTACCAATTTCAAAATACATTTTATTAACATTTTTTCTATTTAAAATTATAAACATATCTGGAATATATTAAATAAAGTTTTTTTAAATATTAATATTATTTTGGCACATTGTCAGGTGAATTTGTAATTCATCTTCAGAAAACTTTCTCTTTTTAAGCAGTTGAATAGTTTTTCTATTTCTATTTTTTTTGCTGAGGGAGCAAGTCCTGTCCATTACTTGAGTATTCTTACAATTTTGGCATGTTCACTCATTATAGACAGTTTCACATCTAAAACTACTTTGTTTTGCTTATATATGATATCTCCAGGTCATCATGTCATCTTCTTTGTTGAAGTCCCTATTTGCTTTATTCCAATGCTTCTATTTTGAATCGCAATTCTGCTTTCTTTTCTAACTAACAGAACAACATGAGAAAACCATATCCAGACATTAAATTAGCTGTGATGAATTTACAGCTTTTGTAGTCCTAGTTCTCAGAAACTATCCATTTAAATCTTAGCAGTTGTTCTAATTTCTTTTTTGTCATCTTTGAAGATCAGCTCACTAACATCTATCTGCTCCTGTTTGGCTTCTTCCAAACCTAATAACAGCATCATACAAATCTTTGTTTATCTTCCTTGGCTCCTTTTCACTGAATAACATTTCATCCCTTTTCATTGTCAGAGGTCAACAGAGTTCATTAAGCACTAGAGTCATGCTAAATATTTGACTAAACCTTTTACCTTTAACATTTGAATCATTATAATAGAAATGCATATAACAAATTACAGTGAGAGTTACCTTGTAAAATTATACCATATGTGAACGTATTCAGCTAGTCCCTACTAACACCAATGAAACAAGATTAATGTTCTGTTTGGATTAGTTGTTTATGATACATGAGGAGAATCTATGTGCAGTGGTAACTTATTGACAAGACACAAAAGTGTGTGTATTCTCTGACATTGCAAATCTGAGCTGGAACATTGTAATTTCAGGTTCCATAAATACAGATTTTATTCCTGTATATGCAGAATAATTTTTATTACAATACAATAAAATAAATAACAAATATAACATTGTATTCCTTTCTATACAGGGACTGCACAGATTTTCATTGTACTAACCTAGTAATTTAGTTAAATTGTTTTAAAAGTGCCACTAAATTTGTTAGATTTTTTTTGACATATTGTGTGTATTCACCATAAATATCTGCCTTTCAAAAATTACTTTTCCTTTACCTTGGTTTCTTTGCTTTTTAAAGTCATAAGACACAGATGAAAGAGAAATAAACAGTAAATTACATGTACATCTCTACTCATTCTTTTAAAATTCTAAATTTTTAATACAGAAAAGAAGGAAGCTTGAATTATGATGATCAGATAGCAAAAATGTTTCGTCCTATTCAGTTTGAGAACCTGAATACTGCATCAAGCTTGCAATCAGTATAAGGGTACACAATTAAAATGATGAACACAAGATTGTTATTTCTGGAAATGTAAAAAAAAAAGAAAAAAAGAACAGGATTTCATCACTTAGTATATCATAATTTAGCACCTATGAAATAATTTTGTAGACACATAATTTACATAAAAAACTGAAATATTTTATATTATGCCTCAACGTTAAAAAAAAAGGATATGTAGGAGAACTGAGATTTCTGATGGAGCCTGGAATTTCTTTCTAGCAAGTTATCATAGTTAAATTCCTAAAATAGATTTAGTACAAGGACTAAGATCCACCTTTAATTTTCCACTAAATTTGGATCAAACAAACCACAACCTAGTTTACCTTTTTTAGTTGTGGAGCTTGGAATCTTTCTGAATCCGCTTAATATGAGCATTTGCCGAGTGTGATTCTGTCACAGAATGTGTGCTCTTTACTCAGGGACACTTCTGCAGCAAGAAACTTTTATATAAAAAGGTACATTGTATTTAAATATATTTTTGAAGAAGTGAAGAAAAAATAAAATAATTCTATTTTTAAGCGTATGGTTTTAAAAGTTCATTCAGTGTTTTTAGATTGTGATAACTAGTCATGTTTTTGAAAAAGTTTGAATAATATTTGATCCTGTAAACAGCAAAATGTCATTATTATGATAATCTATATTTACTTGAATCATCAGATTCATATTACTGTAGGCTTTACTTTACAATAAACATACCAAAATAGGAAACTGAAGTGTATTATTCTACTGATTTTTCCTCAGAATCCATGAGTATATTGAAAATAAGTAGTATTTTTTATTTTTTCAAGATAATATTATTTCAAGATAGTATTATTTTAACTAGATGTGGAAATTTAAAAATATTTTATCGCATTATTGTCTGTAGAAGTTATTAAATGGAACTCTTAGCTATGCTAATGAGACTGTGAATTTCAGACAATTTCCTTGCCTGGCTTATCGCTTGCAGACTGTGTAAACCTCCTGTACTATTTATTACATTTGCAAAGCTGATTTGAAAATTTCACGGGGAAAAAAAATGAAATTACTGTTTGTACAGCTTCTCATCACATCATTTAGGATTTAGACATTTTGTCCAAAATTAAATCTTATAAGCAAATGTTAAAATGAAAATAGTAAACAGTCATGCACATCTAAACCTAGTAGGGTCAGAGCTACATACGTACATACATACAACAACACCACAGCATAGGCTGCTTACAGGTAGAAAGTAAGGAGCTTTAAGTCAGCCTAGAACTAGCACCCTTTTCTTCATCAACCTTTGCCTTTAGATATGTGCAAAGAGAGGCAATTACCCAGTTCTCAGTTTGGGGAAGTGAGTAATTGGAGGAAATGCAAAAACCTAATCATAGTGATAATTTTTCATAATTAAATTAATTTATTTTGTATGGTTTATTTTTATTAAACGTAATATCTCAATTCTTTTACTGAGAATTATAATAAGATAAAAGGTTTGAGACAGCAAATGATTTTGTGATGCCACACATTGAGGAACTAATTAGTGAGTGCTGATCTTCTGAAGTAATCATAAACATTTTGAAAAAATCTCAGTCTTCTTTTTTTCAGGTGTAGGAGCTGATATTCCAATGTTCCCAATTATTTGCAATGCAAGCATCTTTATAATCTTCAATATATTTTTTAAGTTACTAGAGCCTTTTGTACAGTCTGCAAATATCCAATTCAAACTCTATTTATTGAGGAAATTGTTCCATGGGAAAACACAAAGACCAATTGATTGAACTCCTTTGGTTTAGATTGATCTGTCTGTAAGGACATCACCAAAAAGAATTAAATCTGGTTTATGTGTAAAGCACTGTGCACATATATCACCATTCTGCATTCTTCCACTTGTCATCTGAAATGGTTGGTTGATAATAGGTAAGGTGCTTTAGCATTATCCTTGGCACTTGGGAAATGGCCCAGTGTAAATTCAATCTCAGTGAATTATTAAAGGCATTTTAGGATTTGTGAACTTGATAATGGTATTTTGTGAGTGTTCATTACTGCTGTAATTTAATATTGCTACAGAAATTGAGTTAAGAGACTAGTAATGTAGTAACAGCTTTGAGATGTAATTTACAATCATGAAAGATAACAAATCCATACTTTACTAGTGTGTCACCAGTGTTTTGTAAAACGTACTTAAAGAAGCTAATTAAACTTCATAAGGCCTCTTCTAGCATTATAATCTTTCACAAGCTTTAGTCTAATGAACCACTGAAATGATATTTTACTGTAGAATAAAGTCCGAAGTGCTTGATCTTACTTAAAATTGGAATATAGTTGTTTCCAGGAAGAAATATCTGCAAAAATCTGACTCGGTTAATTCTAAAATTGAAGTTTAACATTACTTGTGAGTTTTAGCATTGCAGTGAATTAGACAAAGTGCTAACTTGCATTATGTTTAATTAATCCATAGCTAATTTTTTCAGAAAAGAGCTGCTCAGACTGAAAAAAATAAATAAAATCAGACAGCCATGTAGTAGTAGGGAAGCAAACATTCAGTGGTGTGGAACAGAACTGTTCTTGTAGCAAGATAGCACATTGATACAGCAGTGTCAGGTGAATGGAGTTTCAGTGGCCTCATACAGTTTTGTGCAGTATTGTCTTTGTCGAAGTAAAGATACCATCATCACCTTTAGCAGAAACCTGAAACTTTACTGTGAAGAAAATCCCTAAAACCCTAAAACATCAAGTACTTGAGCAGTGTGTCAGCACTTCATTTTGGTGTTCTGAAAACTTAACTGAAGGAAAGAATAAATTCTTCATTTACCTTTAGATGTGACTTAGGACACACTGAACTCTTGCTGAATTCCAATAGTCAGTCCAGCACAGGCACAAGCACTGTTTGACACGGTGCTTTCCCTCGGTTGGCTGCTGGTTCTTCTTCCAATATACTGACATATCTAGTGAATAAAGAATTTGGAGCCATCATTAGCTCATGCCCTAGATATTTCAACCTTCTCTTAAAAAAACTTCACACAGATTAGGAGCTGTAGACTTCTCTGAATAAATAAATCTGTTTACAAATTAATTCCTTTCAACCTAGCATTTTCATGAAGCTTTTGCTGTCAAACTGTCCTGACTCATTAGTTTTCCAGCTTTCACCTACACATGTTAAAGACTGTAATTATTATAGTTGAAGCCACAGTTTGTTTTTTAAATTGTATATTGTTCTTCATAACCAAATCTTGTTTAGGCAGTCAAATTCAGTAGCTGATTTCTTCCGTATTTTTGGTAGTTCCCTTTAGTCTTGCTGACTGTCAAGATATAAAAATATATTTCTCCTTGCACTATTTTACCTACTGAGAATTTCTAAAGGTCTGATTAGAATTGTGAGATTTTTCTTCATGAACTATTTATTTTTAGAAGTGGGGAAGTCTTCTGTCTTCTTTTTGTTATGTCATGCTTGAAAAGTTGGCATTTTACCTACCTTTCTAAAGGAATATCCATGATAAGGAAGAGGCAAAAGGAGTTAAGAAAATGTTTTGCAGTGGTGATTATATTGAATGGTTGAAACCTAGCCACTTTTGTTTTTGTATGCCAGGTTTCAGTGTCATCTTATTTTTTGTCATCTCATAATATTTTGAAATATCCTGCATTGAATCCTGATGAAATCTGATAAATTCTTTAATGAAAATCTATGGTGAATGAATGCTGCCATTAAGATTTCCTTCAAGGTAATTATTCTTTTAGCAAAAATTTTTTCAGTAAGTAAATGTAGTCTAATCCTAGTCCTTTGTTCCTTTAACTAATGATGGTATTGCAGAAGGTAATTCCAATTATGAGAGAAGTATAACCTATCAATTGTTCCTAATGCATGAATCACTGATCTTTGCTATTTTTCCACTGTTTTGAAGGCCTTTTGTGGTTCTGTATTTGTCAAAGATACATTCTGTCAACAGAAAATGTCTATGGTTTTAGATATGCTTTCAGCACAGAGCTCCAGAAGTTTAGACTTTTAGTTTACAGCTTCCAATATGTTTTGAACTGATCCTTAATTTCATTGTCATAGTTGTCTATCAGTATGTGTACGTGTAATTGCTATTGCTCTTGTTAAAGCCTATCTTAAAGTAACTTACTCTTAATGAAAAATAATTTTTTGTCACTGTTTCAAAAGAATCTGAACCTGGTTTAATTGCAAGGAATTAGAATGAAATGTTCAAGGTGGCAGGAAGGAGAGAAGAATACGTAGTTCATATATTTTTTTCCTGCTATGAAGAAGTAACAAAATATGTGAAACTACACTGATCAAAATGAGGTGTTTGGTGAGGAATATATGCACTGAAGGGTAATAGACTATCTATCTTAAAATTTCAGCAGTGATAAGGAAACAATGGCAGCAACATGTGCAATAATGTACTTTTGCACACTGCTGACACTTTTAAAATGGTCTGTAAATGTTACTTAATTAAATTTACTGACATTTTATAAGAGTTAAGAAAGTAAGGACTCCTTTGAAAAAACTATTATTTTTATGAGACACAGTAGCAATGCTTTAACATTGCAAGTGAACCAATGACACACAGACTTAAAATTTTTGGTAATGCAGTGGATGTAGCTTGATTCAGAATGAAGGATAACTCTACACAAAAAAACTTTTGTATCCTGATTCTTCAAAAAATATATTTGAATTTATTTTTCTCGAGTCAAGAGGTAACAGTCATGTTACCAACATACCTGGGTATGTGCACTAAAGAAAAAACACTTCCATATATTATGCTAAACACCATCTATACACAATGAATTTTTTTTTTAATAATATATATCTGGTTCTTCTGCAATATAAATATTATTTTTAGAATTCTGTATCTTCTCTTAGAAAGAGTTTGTTTACTTGTATTAGTAAAATAAGTTCTCTGAGTGTAGTGTGTGTAGTGTAAGCAATGAACCTCATAAAGCAGTATGTGGAGTTTCAAAATACAGGAAAACTTGATAGAACAGTAAATTACCCACCATGTCAGCAATTAAAAATAGCAGTCTTTCTACCTAGCTAAGCTATTCAGTGTGATAGCCTTAAAGGCTTTGCCTCTTAGCCACAGTTAAAATACCTATGTCACAGTGTTCATTGTTGCTAGTACTTTTTTTCCTTCCAGAAGACATCTGGCTGTTAGAAAGAGATAAGCAAAACATTGCTACTTTCACTGGGAACCCTAAAATATCCCTAAAGGAGCTTGGGAGCAGGCTTGATTCAGGCAATATTGCTTATCAAACTCCATGCTTATTTAGCACAGACCAAGACTGGTTGACTGAAGGAACAGGACTACATTTGGATAAATTGAAAATAAACAGTTACTACTGAAAGAGAACACAGAAGCAACTTACCTCCTGGTGGAAGTGGTGTATAGTGTTACTGAGACAAGAATTTAGTTCACGACAGTTATATCACTAAGCAGTAAGGAAATTGAATAGATTCTGTGCTCAAATTTAAAAATAAATAGACATTCTCCTGGCTTCTAGAATATACATTATTAAAAACAGCTATTATGTGGTTGCACTCTGATTACAATTTGTTGAAAGAGGATTTCTCTCTCCCACCCCACTACTCACTCAAGAGAACCAATATGGCAAATATTTTTCTATTGGCATGAGCAATAAATCACCTGAAATTAATAGTTTTAATTATGTCTAGAATCAGAATGTCCATGGTATTTCTTCTGAAAATTTCTCTTAGTCAGCTTTATTTTTTCCAATTTACTCTGGCATTTTAGCTTTTTTATGGCCATGGAGGTTTGTTTGTTTGTTTGTTTTTATTAGCAAATACAACAGATATATAATTCAGTAGGATCATATAAAAATAGAATGCATTTACTGCCTGATACTCTGTGAGGCCATGTATTAACAGGCTTTGAGGTCAGGTATTAACAGCCTATGTAGAACTAAGGTTTTTTTGGGGGGGTGGTGGTGTCTTTTTGTTTTGGAATTAATATGTATTATTTGTCCTACTGTTTATTTTGTCTTCTGTGACATTTGGGAGATGTTTTTTCTAGTAAACTAACACATATTACTCCTGCTTAACAAGCTACCAAGTAGTAAATCCAGAACCTCTGCAAAACATGTAGTTCCTTTCTTTACATAGTAACAATATTTTAAAGTAAAATATAGCTGCCTAATAGAATAGAATGGAAAAGTTTTACATCAGTTTGGGGAAGTTCTGGATTTTTTTTCAATTCTTGATTGTTACGCTGATTTTTTTTCCCCCAAATAAGATGCATTCAGCATATTCTGTCAAAATGTCATAGGTACTTTTTGTCACATTCTACTGCTGGTACAGCCCAGGAATTGTATTTCATTATAATTTAAAAAAAGGGAGACAAGTTTTATGAAGGTGGATACCTAAATGCCAATTCCTATTAAGTATGGGGGTTGCGTGGTCCTTACTGCTTACAGTTGTTTTCTGATAGTTACCAAACAGTATTTGTGGTGGAACAGTAAGTTTTTCTGTTTGCAACCAGTATCTTAAATTGCTGTGTCCAGACTAAAGGTAAAAAATGCAAACAACCCAGCTGGGATTATACTACTAGAAAATTGTGTTGTGCCTTTATTACTGGGGCAAAACTTTGTGTTTCAAGTGGAAATGGTTTTGCCTAACAAAACAAAAAAGTCAGAGGCTTTTACTTAATGATCCACCATAAGTACAAAATAATGTGGCCAATATAAGGAAAATTGAGATATCATTTCTTATTTTAATGGTCTCTATTTTTCCTTAAATATAGACATAATGCTTTAATACTAATATAGTATATCATGGTCTAAAAATAAGTTAATTTTTCGGTTAGGAGGGAGTTGTGTCTGTGAGTCATTTTTGATAGAGAATATTTTCTACTAACTCTATTTCTTCAACAGGAAGAAAGATGAATAAATAACCTTTCACCCATCAAGTTTCAAAAGTAAAATGTTAAAAGATAAATATTTATCAGATAATGGAGAGTTAAAATAGGAAAATACTGGACACAAATGAAATTCAGTTTCAATGTATAATATGTCAGGTTTGGGTTTTTTCTTTGTTTGTTGGTTGTTTTTTGTTTGTTTTTTTCCAAAATCATAGAATAGTTTGAGTTGGAAGGGACCTTCAAAGGGCATCTAGTGCTGCAATAAGCCGGGACATCTTCAACTAGATCAGGTTGCTCAGAGCCCCATCCTATCTCACCTTGAATGTTTCTAGGAATAAAGCATCCAACACTTCTCTGGGACACCTGTGGCAGTGTTTCACCACCCTTATGGTAAAAAACTTCTTTCTTGTGTCTAATCTAAATTGACCCTCCTTCATTTAAAACCATTACCCCTTGTCCTATTGCAACAGGCCCTGCTAAAAAGTTTGACCCGGTAATTCTTACATGCTCTCTTCGATTGCTGAAAGGCCACTCTAAGGTCTTCCTGAAGCCTTCCCTTCTCCAGATTGAACAACCCCAACTCTCTCAGCTTGTCTTCACAGCAGAGGCGTTCCAGCCCTCCGATTACATTCATAGCTACTCTAATGTCTTTTTTGTGCTGGGAGCCCCAGATATGGTTGTTATATGAAAAAGTTCTTAAGAAGAAAAGTACAAGGGTTTTATTTGTTTGGTTGTTTTTGGTTGCTTTTATTTGGTTTTGGTTTTAGTTGGTTTTGCCATTGCTGGGTTTTGTGTTTGTTTTGTTTGCTTGTTTTCTTTTTATTTTTTCTCAAGAAACTAAGTTAAGCTGTGTACAGATGTACCCTTGGAAGACCTGCAATTCTGTCTGTTAGCACCTCCTTTCCCCCCCAGTCTGTAAGTGCAGTTATTTTCTTTTAACAGATACAGTTTAAATCTATTGTAAGATAACAGGATTTCATTGATTTATGGGCTAAGAAATTAATAATAGGGGATCATAAAAGAAGATAGGGAAACAATTATGATATTTTCATTATTTATTATTATCTAACATGTCAGATAGATTGATCCTAAACTCATTCTAAATAATCACTGCAGAAAGGCACAGTCTAGAGGAGCTCTTCAAAATATTCCCACATTCATATTTTAGAGACTGTTGCTAAACATCCCCACATATGGACTGAGGTCTTTAAATACTTTCTGTGGGGTTTTTTCCTTAGAACAGACAATGTAACTTCTGCAAATGAAAACCTAAGAAAAATAATAAATTTTTAGGTATTACTTCCAATGACTTTTTCAATCAGGTGGGGTTTTTTTCATGGATTTCTGTTTTTCATTAGTTATTTTATAACAAAGCCAAGTGGAATATCTGAAATCTTTCATTAAAAAGAACAACTCACCCAATAAAATACATAATGCAGAACAGTTACTAAAGAAATGAAATTAAATTAATTGCGATGAATGGAAAAACATTTTTCAATTCATTGCATTTGTATATTCAATTATGTTTATTTTGAAAATCTTACAGAAGCAGCCATAAATGACAAGATTTTATACAGTAGTACAGAATGGTCTTTTTCAGCACAGAAGTATAGTAGGTGCCTCATGTACTTAAAGAATCCCATTCTATCTACAATAGATATTGGTTTTATAATATTTAAATGAGTTTTCGAGAATAGTTATAATAAGATGGATGGCTACTGGCCATTGATTCATACAGCTGCTTTTTGGAATGCATCTTGTTAGATTTTAATCCTATACTAATACCTCACAATAACTATATACATATATATATTATAATAATAGTCTTTGCTTTTAATGGAAAAAATGGCAACTCCTTTTCAGACTAGCAGTTTCCAAATTTCATTGAAGAATTTAAAGTTTCCCCTGTATGGGACCCTAAAGAATTTGTTATGGGATTAACATGAACACAGTAAAAAATCTGGCGTTTTCAGAATGTCAACAAAATGCCTATCTGGATAATTGCTGTAAAAACACTATGCCTGCAGTTGTCCTAAACCAAATACTGTGTGTGCTGTAAGACATATATTTTATTACTGCAGCTATTAATAATTACACTCAACTAGGGAAGAGCAGAATTTTATCTCTGAAGTGTTCAATTATTATATATTTGTAGCAGTAAAAATTCCTACAATTTAGTTTTATATTTTTCAACTGTGAGCTTGTTTTAAATTTTTGTTTTCGATCAGGATAGCTTCCATTTTAACTTTAAGACCCTACACTTACCTACTCTGGCCCTGGATGGAAGAACTCCTTGAATGTTATAGAAGAGTGGCTTGCAGAACTTGGACTCCAGGTTCAATATCACGGTATTAAACAATAAAATCTAATTGATTGCTGTGTCCTAGAACTTAATGTTCCACTTTTGCTGGACAATGGAAGTCATATATCAGAAAAAAACCCCAGATGTATAAGGAATTATTGCTCTTTTATTTATCAGTTTGAGAGCAGTAATAATCTTCCAAGGCAAGAATATTCTATTCAGAGTGCCAGGTATAGCATACTTATGATGTTTGTTAAATACCATAACAGTAACCAAGAAAATATTTGCTAACATTGTTAAATCAATAAACCAAGATGTTCTTAAAAAAGCTCTTTTCCAATCATCAGTTACAAAACATAAAAAGATCTTGCCTTTGGCTTTAACCTCCAGCCAAACACAAAGTATGTGCAAGTATAATATCCAGCGTGAAGTACACAAAATACACAAAAAAAGGCTAGGTACTTTTCAGCACAAAATTGTAATAAAAAGGTTTGTCTTTGGAGAAAAAAGTTCCAAGTTATGTCATGTCCCAAAAGCTGAATTTCATTAGCATGTCTATACTTTGGATGATGCTCAGCTGTTGACATTTACTGATCTCTTTGCCATATCTCTCACATTCTAAAGTGAAATTCATCTCAAAATAACGTGGAAGTCTAAAATACCTCAGATAATATACACTTCTGAAATACTTATTCCTCTCCATTGTATATACAAGGAACCTCTCCCAGATGGAGACCGCTCATTGCCAACACCTGAAATTAGAGATTAAGCTTGTCTCTCCTCATTTCACCAGGCCAAAGGGCTTTTAAGCATACATGTAAACTGTTCAGACAACATAAGAAACTTAAGCTATACCTTGGGAGGGTATGATTTGAATAATTTTTGGAAAATATATTTCTGTTTATATTTCCACTTTAAGCTATCTGATTATGGCCTTGTCACTTAAAACTTTATTTATTTAATGAAAAAAATAAAGCCTTACAGAATTTTATATTAAACTACATAATTATGTTTTAAATAGGTCATTATCGTGTTTCAGTGTAACAGTTAATAAATGCCATGCAATGAAGTTAGTAGTGAGTGAGGTTAATGAATGTAATAACTATGCTGCGACACCATATAACATGATTATGGAACGTAGTCTTTTATTTAATGTTGAGTTATTTAATTTTGAAGAGGACCTTTCATCGCATGCTCTCGTTTATTAATGTTTAAACCTTCTATTCTCAATATGAAAGATAACTGAGCAAATAAAAATGTAGCATTCTTAGACATCTATCTCGATTTAATGGATCTGAATCATTGAAATTGGCAATGTCTTGCTAAAACCTTATTCTCGGGCTTATTGCCTTACTCAGCTGTGTTTTCCTTTCTTTCATCCTTTTTACATTCATCAATTTTTGGGTTTCATTCAAGCTATTTTCTTGGACCCAGACTGACAAAAGTATTTTGATATAAAAGTCTCTGGAAAACTCCTTGTGATTCCTCAGGACTTTATGTGTTGGTCAATTTTTTCCTGTACAGCAAAAGCCTTCTGGATTACTCTTAGTCATTAGTTTTCCCAACTCACCTGAAAACAGCTCTGTCAGCCTCATTCCGCTTCCCAGGGACATACTCTGTTCTCCTGAACAATTCTCAGGAGAGTATCTAAGGGCACTTGGCAAGCTAAGATTTGCTAAGGTCCTCCTATGTCTTTAAGTTAGGGTGAAAAAAACCTCACCCAAAAACTTATCCATTCGTTTGAATTCATTCTTGTCCCAGGTGGTACTAAGGTACAATGCAAATGAAAGCATTTATTCACAGCATCCAGTATAACAACACGTGGTTATGGAAACAGGTGAAGAAGGGAGCGAAAATTCAGGCTTGATTTAATTACTTTAAATAAGAAACATCTCACACTCACCCTCTCTCCCCCTTTCCCCACTTCTGGACCCTTTCCTCGTAGATTGCGTTAGCTGTTATAAATAGTCTTTTATTTCAAATTCTACATAATTAAGAGGGGATTTACACTTTTTCTGTTAAACTGGTAGTTCTTGTTTAGGAGATAACCTGGTCTCACTTATCAAGCATAATAAGTACTGTTTCACTTCATTGATATTGCAAATAGTCTTCTTGTTATGCTATCTATCTCCTCTTATATTTTATTGAGTTGTCCCCTAATTTATATTTCATTTCAGTGAGTCTCCATGTCAGTGAGTCTCCATGTCACTTTACTTTTCCTGTGCTCCTGACACTGAATTTGTGCCACTTCTGACTTGTTTCTCTTTTCCATGAGCAATTTAAAAAATGACACAGACGTCTCAGCTGGAGGGGGTGGGAGGAGTGGACAGTTTTCTGCCATTCCAGTGTCTAAATAAGATCACAGAAATTCCAGCAAGAGTCAAAGTTGATACATATGAGGAGGGGCAATACAACCAAAGGCTTAAGGAAAAAGTAGTAAAGTGCAGGAGGAGGAAGATAGGAAAGCACAGCACAAGGCTGCTTTTATGCAGCAGCTGCTTGTCAGAGCATCTCATCTCTGTGTGAAATTGCAGCCACAGTATGTGTGTTTCAGTATCACATGAACCCCCAAACACAGCTTGTAAAGCTACATGTTCACTTAAAACTAATGCAGCTCATTACTTGCTCTTGGTTGCTACTAGATACAGCCTTGGCTATCCTGGTGTTACAGTGAGTTTAAGGCAATTAACGTCTTACATTCTTTTTTCATATATCTATATAAAATACAGATATTTACATATATAGTGTATGTATTACAGACAGAATACATACACACACATATGCATACACATTGTCTTTATTGATTTACTTTCTGCAACCATCATAATTTACCCTTTTGTGAACTACCTCCTGTTATTTTGTCGAGTAGTAAGTGAGGATTCTTGAAAGTTGTTGTTTGGACATGTATCTTACAGGGATGCTCATGTGTATATTCTTTAACTGAGAGTATATAAAAATGGGAGTTAGCTCTAAATTGAAAATTAGGGGGCAGTTTTCTTTCTTCATCTCCCAACCCAGAGAGGTGTTATAGAAACTTATTTTGAACAAATAATTTTACTTCAATCATATGCATACTTGGCTTAATACAAACTGGGGAAAGTAGCTAAATTAGAAGGATAAGGAAAATGAGTTGACAAAACCCACTTTAATTCTTCCCTGCATTTTCAATGTCATGAAACTGAAGTGTCAGTAGTTTTCTAAGACGAGAATAGATTATCTTTTGGTTATATCCAAAACAATATCAAGAACCTTGCTAAAGAAACAAGATTTTGTTTATTTGTTCAGACAAAAGTATTAATTACTTTATTTTATTAACAGATCCAAAATCAAAATTGCTCCTCTGTAGGTTAATTATCTTAATTACATGTAAAGTAGTTTTTTCCTGCCTGAATTTGTGTCAAACAATAACTACTGGAAAATCTTAACTAGAGAAAAAAATATTTCAGTGACAAACCTGTTATTAATAATTTTAATAAAACTTATCACAAACTCCTGATAATGCAATAGATTTCAAAGGACATTTTTCTTCTCTATCTGACATACTATACATAAGGAAAACATTACTGCATGGAAACAGAATGTCTTATTACATGTATAAACAGTAGACTAGTGTCTGTGTGAGGAAATGATGGAATAAGAATAAAAATTAAAGCATTACTTAAAGTAGTATAACATGAAAAACAGAAAGAGAACTTCCTCTGCTATCTCTGATCCTGCTGCAGCCTGGCTACCTTCAGATCTAGAAGGAGAATAATGGGGGTAGTTTAATTATTTTTCATTATTTCTTATAGGAAGCAGTGCTTGTTAGCAGAGGTGTAGTATGATACTAATATAACTACAAAGCTCTCAAAACCTGGCCCTTTAGTTCTGTATGATGCTGTAACAGTCAGCACACACAGGAATTCCCTGCAAGTCTATCTTGTTCCATAGAGCACAGTGCAACATTTAGTATGCAGAAATTAGAGATCTTAGATTCCCTGTGCTGTCTTCATCCTGAGTCCTCAGGTAAATGCATCGTCTTACAATTTTTTTTTCTTACAATTATTTTCTGTTTGTTTTTTTCCTCCCATGGGATTGCTCTTTAACAGGTCACTGAGTGTTTGATACTCAGTGAATAAACAGCTATTTAATGCTTCCTTCAATCCCTGTTCAGTGCATGGCCTCAAATTGTGCTTAGCCCACAGCATTCAAACATGTCACTTGTCTGACATTCAGTTTTAACCCACTGATCCTAGAAGCTAGAGGCCTGGCTGCCATTAGTACAGAAGATGAAATCTCAACACTCTGCAAATCAGACCAAGTATTTCCAGAAAATGCCCAAATAACATCACATATACATATGTATATTTGTTTATTAAAAACTTGATTAATGTAATTTAGATTAGATATCACTTCTATCCAAGGCTAGGGCAGATTTTTAAGACTATTTATGCTAGGCTTTAAAATCAGTTTCAAAAAAGCATTACTTTTTTCATGGCAGAGGTAGAATTCAAACATACCTGAAAAATTTAATTTCTTTTGTATTACTTCCCATACAATAAATATCCTCAGTCAAAAAGAAGTGAGAAACTTTCAATATTCCTTTTAGGCAGCATTGGAGAAATCCTTAATAAAGAAAGATGAAAGCATGAATGCTTCTAAGGAGAAATTGATATTAAGAAGTATGGGAGTTTTACCGTATCTAAATAATTTGTCTGATACAAAGAAGTTCCAAGCTTTCATCTGATTTTAGAGTTAATACCTAATCTGAGCTAAAATTACTCTATTTATATTCATATGCATCAGGAATTAATACTATGTGGGTGCACTTTCAATAAATAAAACTTTGATTTAGTTGCGCTTTTGCTTTCAGAGCAACCTAACCTCATGACATCTGTTAGTGTTTCCCGAAAAACTCAGAGGGGGTGGTCACAAACGCAATGCCTATTGGTACCCCATGGTTTAGACTACATCCTACACTGATCCCATGAAAGATCAAGGGAGCACTCATCTGCCATGGGCAGAATAGTTTCATGATAAGGGTGATGAGGCACTGGAACAGGTTGCCCAGAGAAACTGTGGAGTCCCCATTCCTTGGAGTGTTCAAGGCCAGGTTGATTGGGGCTTTCAGCAACCTGGTCTAATGAAAGGTGTCCCTGCCCATGGCAGGAGGCTTGGAACTAGATGAGCTTTAAGATTCCTTCCAACCCAAACAATTCTAAGATTCTAAGATTCCATGATTTGTTGTTGTAACCTTTAACAGTGTAGACTCTCAAGCAGGAATTGATATAAAGTGCTCCTGTTCAATTTACTAGTATGGACATAACCGAACTGCTTGTTTTCCATGAATGCTCAGTTAATATAAAAAGTTGGCATGTAAAGTTAACGGTAAAGTCTACCCTGAGTCAGATGAAGCACACTAGTAATACTGCCGGCACACAGAGCATATGGGCACTTAGAAATTGTGGAAGGTGATGCACCTCTCAGTTGGTAAAGCTCAAAGGAAACATTCCTCATCATTCTGCAGCCTCAGATGAAGCACTGTGTTGTTCTTCGTGGGGCTGGGAGTGATCACTCCTTCTTGAGAGCGTGATCTCAAGAATTTGTTGAGCACCAGTGTCCAGCTTCTCTATTGGTGAACTAGAACTGCTGACTTATAAGCACGTTGCCCTGCCATGGGAGTTGCATTTTGTATACCAGAAAAACAAATGAGCTTGTGTTTTAGGGACCCCTCCCTTACATTGTGTCTTTTGCTGTAGGTATAATATTCTACTTTGTGGGACTGGAATCGAACACTTCTTAACAGTACTGATTTTTTTACTTTTCTCTGAGGAGCACACCTATAATGTTATTAATTTTTTTCTTGTGTTTTGATATTTGTTGTGTGATGGACAGTTTGTTTTCTATTCCCTGATTTAAAAAAAAAAAACCAAAACCAAAACCAAACAAAAAACAAAACAAACAAAAAACAAAACAAAACAAAACGAAAACACAAAAACCCAACCAATCAAACAAAAAACCAACCAAACAAAAAACCAACCTAGAAATAAGCAAGGAGAGAAAAAAAGCCCAGGTTTTTTATACTGTCTCTACTTCTGTGTGAGATAGAGATCTGCCTGCTGAACCAATTCAGGTGGCAATCTGCCACTTTCAGCAGTAACCATGTCTACTTCTCTCTTTCACACACAGCTTGGGTTTCCTGCCTCCAGAAATTCCAGGTAAATGGTCAATTAATATGTAAAGAGGAATTTTATACTGTATTCACAAATTTTTAGATTTGCCATTACTGGAAACTCCGTAGGAAGTCTCACCTGCACATGACAAATGCCACAGAGTGAAGTGCTTTTTGTAGGGGCACCACCTTTGATGTCCACATGTGGGCCACAGGATTCTAGTCTAACCCTCCCAGAATTTGTTGTAATTTCTGAATTTGTGTTCTATAGTAAAGAGACTTTGAGAACCTTACAGAAAAAAAAAAAATGCACTAGTGGGCCATACATTGGTTATAACTTGCTTCCAAACCAGCCTTACATCTAAATCAAGCACTGAGCTTTGTTTCACTTTCTCACTTTCTCCAATTAAAACACGAGCAGAATTTCTTATAAAGAACATATTCTTATCTAGAATTCAGTAGCATAGAGATCACACAGCTAAATTAGAACTCTGATAAAATAGGTTACCTAAAATACTCTCTTTGTGTCATGATCACATTATCATTATCTTTCATAATATAATGGAGAGATTTGAGACTATTTAGGTGTACCTTGCAGAGTTCACATAGATCTGAAAATATCTTGTGTATTGTGTGTGTGTTTATTAGAAATGTAACTAAGGAAATATCTGCTCTGAACATCCTTTTATAATGATGTTCATTTACTCTTTTATTAATGTACCATATCATTCATATTACAATTTAGTATTTCATCCCAGAGTTTTGCCAGCTTTGAAATCCAGACCTCTGGATAAGCTAGATAGAAAGTTATTACATGTATATTTCATTTATAAAAGAAAACCAACACCCAAAACAGTATTTCTAGGACATAAGTTTGTATACTTGGACAAATGAATTATCAGTTCAGTTATATGAACTACAGCTTATATATAACAAAAACTTTTAGATTTGGCATACATTTTGTCAATAGCTAGAAGGTACTAGCAAAGATATAGTTTTGGGTTTCCACATGTGGTTTTATTTTTTCTTTTAATTGTTTAGTACTTTCTACGTGTACACTAAAGTTCTAAGGAGGTTTGAAACAGCAAATGCCAGTTCGTAGTTAGTAATATTTGGAGTGGTGCTCTAAAATGATCTAAAGAGTGTATGAAAGAGTATATAAAATATAAATAAAAGTCCATTTGTGTGATATGTAGAAACATATAGGATTGAATGTTTTGACCAACACCTTTAAGAACTATTGAATGCCAAGTATTGAATGAAGAGTGTAAATATATCTTTCAGTCAAAGCTGTTTTGAACTAGGATTTGGGTGTCCCTTATGTTGTTAACAACTAGATAAAGAAAATGATATTATAAATAAGAATTAAATTCCTCTGATGCAGTTTGTGTGTCCTAACGAAAAAAAAGCAATCTAGTGAGAATTTCTATATTTCAGTATGTTGAACTTGTTCCATTACAGAAAGAAAAGGGATTCAGCCATAACTCTAAATAGACTTCTCTAGCATCAGTATTTCTTAACATGATGGGTTTCCTAGTAATCTGGACTGTTTAATGAAACTCTGGAATTTCATACTGCAAGGAAAAAAGGCATCTATGTCACTACAGTAATTTCAAAGAGAGACTAAATCCCATTTCAGTTTGGTTTTTTTTTTTAGCTTCAGTCATATGTACTGTGTCTACTCTAGCACTGGCAAATCTATACTCACACATTTTATATTTTAGCTGAGAATTTCTGATATTAATTGGTTTGAGTTTTGTTTCAAGTAATCGACATTTTTGAAAAAGAGAAACTTAATTTTGTGTAGTCCTCCAAAGTTATTCAGAAAAGAAAAGCTAAACTTGAAACCTGGAGTGTGGTCATGAAAAACAAAAGCAGCCATCTGGTAAACTAAGACATTAATTTACACCATATCAGGCACTCTGGTAACTACTCAAGTGTGTTCATATTAACAAATGGTGTGGTGTAATTGATGACTTCGGAATCATCCAATGTGTTCCAAAGGCCTATTGCCTGTATTAGACAAAATCCTTGTGCGCACTCTTCATAATACCACAGTTAGTGCAAATTGATTAGTCTGCATTCAGTTGTGCTTAAACTTCTCTTTTTTTGGACTTAATGTACACAACATCAGTTCTAGCGGGATAGTTTTGTATCAATAATTTGCCACCCAAGCTTAATATTAACTAACAGCTATAACCATTATTTATCATTTCTCAATACCTGAGATTTGGCTTCCTGTGAGGTAACTGCCACAACAGGGAGTCAGATGATGAAATTTTGTCATAATTGAATATGCTTATTTTTTGCTTAATATTTTGACACATGCCTGTATACACACACACGCTCACAGGACTGCTTTTCTTCTTTAATTCATGAAAAAAGTAGTTTGGAAATACAAGCTTTGATCATAAAATGGATAGGTGTAATGGGAAAAAAATCCTCACATTTCTAGCAGTATAATAGTTACTTAACTAGTAATACATTGAGATGAGAAGACAGTGAATCACTGTAGTCAACATATTTTGAGTTCGGGGTTTTTTTTTCTAAGTAGTGTCCATGTGATTTTTTTTTACCATTAATACTAGATTGTTTTTTTCCAGGTTGACTGGCATGAATCTACCTTCTCCTGTTATCAGCAGCAAGAACTGGTTACGACTCCATTTTACGTCTGACAGCAATCACCGACGAAAGGGATTTAATGCCCAGTTTCAAGGTAGGAAACCCATAAAAGTTCAGCAAAAAAATTCCTTATCTTTAAGCATCACTAAAGTGGTGTTAAATTTGAAAATTATGTTGAAGTATCAGGCTTGTAGCAAACAGCTGACTCATACTACTACTGCTCTTACGCTGAGTATCTCTTATCCTTGAGTGATCAGACATCTCTAAAGATTTACTTTTGGAAGAAGTATATGTGCTTCACAGTTCAGTTTAAGTATATATTTGCTTGCTCATTTTTTCTGTAATAAATTGCTTTGCATTCAGTCTGATCTTTGCTTTAAAAACACAGCTGGAATGCAACTTGCAGAAAGTCAATTCACACAAAGGCATACTTGCCATCTAAACATTGTCTTCCTTCATTATTCAAAATCTAACTCTTATCCGGAAGCTACATTCATCATTTGGAAATTTGACTCAGCTGTAGTATAGTACAAATTATATTTCAGGCTCCTGCATAGATTTCCATATAGAACTTTAAAAGAAGACAAAAGGATGTCAGTGTTGCTGTCAATTCTACTTATGTTCACCTAGATACTTTTTGAAATGCAATTTTTTAGAATGGGTTCTTTATTGATTTTTGTACTTCATAAATCACTACTCAAGATGAAAGACATGTCAGTTATATTGAAAACAAAAGAGCTTCTTAATTTATCTGTGCTCTTAAATTCTGCGCTTATATAGGCTGTTTTAACCCTTTTATCTCCCACACCATCATATCATTTATTACTTTAGACCTTCCTTTCTTTCCATGAAACTCTGGGACCTCTATCATTTTAGAAATGACGAATACACTGCAACAATTATATGTTTCCAGTGACTATGACATACGTGTGCAACAAAAGCATTTAACATACATAGTTCTTTTAGTTTTAAAAATATTTTGACTATTTTAGTAAAAAAAAAACTGAAATTTCATTTCATTGTGTCAACACAAGTATGTATTTTGTGATCTTTTGCACTTACAACTTATTTTTTCAAAGTTTACTGAGGATGCATATATAATACCATCATTGGTGACTATGAATTTAAATGCACTCCTTATGTTAACTCTTGTGTCTTAAGCCTGTTAACTGGAGATCACAAAAACAATGTGACTCATCTTGCTGACACACCAGAAAAACTATGAATCAACAGAATAACAAGGGGAAGTTTGGTATACAGTAACATACATGGGAAAGTAGCTTTTGTTCTTTTTCAATATATCTTATCTCTAGACAAATACTTACCAGGGAGTTAAAGCTTCTAGGAAATATCTGGGGAGATCATTATTTCAGATGTATATCTGCTGCTCTGCATAATACATCAGGTATTGGGTGCAAGTGTAAACTTCACTGATGTAGAATATAGCTTGTTAATGACAATTTTCTTATTGCAATTCAGATTCTTTCAATTATGGAAATTTCCTTTCTGAAGTTAAATAATTCGTTTGAAATGCAATTTTATAAAATTTACTGTATTAAATACAAAGATCTCTGAATTACATGAGCCACAGTCATCTATCTTATGAGGCTCAATTGCAATTAAATGAATTCCCATGTTAGTGATATAAACATAAACTGTATTAAAACCTAGGAGCAAGTGACACATAGGATGAAAATTCAGAGTGGTATAAAAAGCTGGTTAATCTAACAGCTTCATTAAATCCTTTTTTATTACACAGCACTTGTATTATATGAGTATTTGAAAACTAAGCATTTATTTGGGATTTTATTTTAAGCAGAAGTAACAATATTTACAGCTAGACTAGTCTACTAGTATCAAAATTGCATAATAGCACAGATTGGAAGAGACTTCCGAAGCTTGTCTAGTCCAGTGCCCTCCTGAAAGAAGGGTCACCTAAAGAAAGCTACCCAGGACTGTGTCTGGTGGATTTTGAATACCTCCAAGATTAGAGACTTTAAAACCTCTCTGGGCAACCTATCCCAGTATCTACCCTCACAGTAAAAAAACTTTCACTTATTTGTAAGCGGAATTTCCTGTGTTTCAGTTTTTGCTTATTGCTTCATGTTTTGTCAATGAACATCATCATGAAGAGTCTGTCTCCACCTTCTTTGCACCCTCTCATCTTCTCAGGTATTAATACACACCAATCAGAATCACTCCTGCTTCCCCTAAGCCTTCTCTTCTCCAGGCTAAAATTTCCCAACTCTCCCAGCCTCTCCCTCATGTTTTTGTTTTCAGAAACTTTTTTCTTCTAAAATTCTACAACTTTTACACATATTTCCATCTTAGGTGCTTTTCTTGAGTTAAATAATTATTTGAGCTGATCATGAAAAAAAAAAACAAAAAACAACCCCACCAAAAAAACTCCAGTGACATACATGACCTACTTTTCTGGAAGAAAACCTAGCAGTGAAAATGATGGCTCAAATATCTGATTGCCTCCAGACACAATTCTTATATTTTTAATCTGGGCAAATCCTGCAGTGTAGGCTCTATGACTCTGAGACCTCTGAGAGACATTTTCCTTATGGGCAACTATTTACTAAAGTTTAGACGGACTGTTCCAGAATACACACAAGTAGTTGGGATTGATATGTAGTTGAACTGTCTTGTCTTTGAGACAGTTATAGTAAATACATAGACTCTTTTGAAGTAACCATTTAACACCCACTTTACAAATAGACGAGTCCCCATTACCAGTCTGACCAAATCATAAGAATCTTTTTGATTGTTCTAATTTTCCAGCGATTCTTAATATTGGATAACTGTCCTCAAGGCACTCAGGACTCTACTTTCTAACATTACTTAGACTGCTTTCTCTTTTTGCTTCTTTTTAGAAGGAACAGTCCTTTAAAGTCAGTCTCTGCTGTCTTTTTGTGATTGTTTGCTTCGTTCATTCATGTGTGTATGGTGAAGGTGTATAATTATGCTACACAAGAACAATAGTCTCTATTGTTTTGGGAAAACAGAAAAATTTGTAATTTTGATTGCAGTCCTCAGATATTAAAGTGCCTTGCCAGATAGTAAATTATTGTGCTTTTGAGTCCTAATAACACATAGATTTTTTTTAATAGCTGTCAGATATAAATGTTATTCACAAAACAAAATCACGATATTCCTCAAAAAGTGGTAGCTTGTCCATTTGCAGATTGCATCATAAAGACTGTGAGGGGTTGACCTAACCTGGGTGGCAGGTGCCCACCAAGTCACTCAATCACTTCCCCACCCCAGCAGGACAGGAAAGAGAAAATGTATCGTGTTACTGTAACGGGCAAAACAGGCTCGACCCTCACACATTGTCACTCCTTTCTCCAGCTGCAATTTATGCTGCACAGCAACTTTTTCCCTTCTTAAATATGTTATCCCATCACTGATCAGCCCTGGCCAGCGGCAGGTCTGTCTTGAGATGGCTGGCATTGGCTCTATCCAACATGGAAGAAACTTCTAGCAGCTTCTCACAGAAGCCACCCCTGTAGCCATGCCACAGCCACTGTGGTGCAGGTCATGGTCACACAAGCATAATGACCAGCCCCAGGTTACATGCAACCAGCTCCTACCATTACTTTATTCCTGTGCTTTTCATATGTGTTCTACCCCAAAGCATGTGAATCCATCCCTTTCCCTGATATTATTATCCTTACATACTCTGTAATTAGCCTTGTGCAATCCCAAAATGCTCTTCCCTTTTACCCCACAATGAGCCCTGTATTCCTGGGCAAGCAGCCCCCTCAACCTCTGAAGTGACTGGAATGCTCCTAGTATGAGCTGTCCCCCAGCCCTGTGGGCTGGGTGTCACCAGGGACAGCCCTGGGGAGGCCAGGATAGAGGTTTGGTTCTACATTGGTATTGGGGTTCCCCTACTTGCCCTGAACTCTCTACATTTCTTCTCCTGTTGTGGAGATGGACCTGCGATGGTCCTGGAGGGGCCAGGGTGAGGTGGTTTTTGTCTCACCCATCCACTGTCACCTCCCTGTGCTCCTCTGTGTGTGCACAGGTGAGCTTTTTACCGCCTAACCTAATACACGCATCAACATCACTGGCTTTTCAAAGCTGGGATAAGAGACTTTCTTTTCCTGGTAAGAATTCAGATTATCAGACTTTTTATACAGTTAGCATACAGATACTCTAATCAGTCTTTTCAACTCGTACCAAATTTACATCATGTTTATAATCAAGTCATCATAGCGATATTATAGCTGTAACTTGGCCTTTTCCAGTCAGCCAAAACTAATACTAACAAGCAGGCAATTTAATTTTCTTTTCTTTGTTTGGTCTTTGATCAGGCAAGCGAAATCATTACAATCTATTTCATTAAAATATTGGAACTACCAACTTGATTTAAAGCTATGTAAGCTTGCATTTTTTGCAATATTTAGTGCCCCATTTTTAACATGGTCAAGAAAACCATCTCACTAACAAGAAAAATATTAAAGCAGTGTACTAGAATTGCACACTTGAATGCATTAACTATATGTAGTTTTAAAACTATATGTAGTTTTAAAATGCTTGGCAAGCTGAATGTATAAATAAAACAATGTAATCTAAAAGGTGTATCTAAATGGTGGGTGTTTGGATCTCCCCTTGAATCATATTTACTGTCCCATCTTCCATCAGATTAGAGAAGAAGTTTAAAGAAATTTTTTTAAATTAATTGGGTATAGAGTGAAGGGTTAGTTTTGGTGTTTGTTGTTTTTCCTCACCCCACCTACCTTGTTGCTTTGATTTTTGTTCTTTTAATGTTGATTTCATCAATGAAAATATGTCCCAATTTCTCCGTGTATCTGTGGAATTTTTTTTCATAGTTTCAGAGTTCCTAGTCAGAAGGAGACGTGGTTTTAAATGGCCCCGAAAACCACGAAAACAAATTACAGTGCAGTGACGTGATTTGCCTTGTCTGCTTCATGTCTCCCATACCAGCAATTTTGGTCTCATGGAAATCAACACTCCCAGTGGATACATTCTGATTCAGTTCTTGTTCTGCCTTGTTCCTTTGTAGCATTGTCATAGGGGAAAAAGATGTTACAATTGGTTTAGTTATGAATTTCTTTTTCTTTTCCATTCCTCTACCCTCACCTGTGCTTGATTCACACAAAGATTCACACAAAGAATCACACAAAGATTCTTGCATATTCAGTGGGAGTAGCAGAGTTATTATTTGTCTTATGTCAGTGCTTCACAAATGCATGAATTCCCCAGAGATGAAGTATCATTAACAAGCTCACAAGGAGATGAAAACTTAGCACTTCCCAGAAACAAAGCTTATCAATGTACACAGGATGACTTAAAAGGTGTGATAATTAATCCCCTGCTTTTGCATATTTACAGCACGTACACTATGCTTGTTTTGCTTTTGCTTATTTCCAGAAAAGTAGGTTGGTTTAATATTTTTGGGTTTCCATTTAAGAGGGAAAAAACCCACAGCTAAAACTAATCTGCTGAAGTTAAATATTTATTTCAAAATTCCTAGAAATAGAATAGAAAGTTTCCATAGCAAAGCATGATTACTGCTTGTGTTTCACAGTAACTCAGGCCTCTCTTGTAGAGTGTTTGAAATAAAGGATGCTATTTTTGGCAAGTTTTCAGAGAAGTTCAAAAAGGTACTAGCTATTTTGATAATTATGTACCAGAAGTTATCTATCTGTTGTGTTTAACTATCTTCAATAATTCAGGATTTAACAAACAGATAATCCTGAAGTCAAACAATTAATATAATAGAGGCTTCTGAAATAAACATGTGCTAATGGAAAAACCATGAGTGAAATAATGTAAAATCAACTTGCAATTGATAGTTTTTTCAATGAATTTTCATAATTCACTGGGTTTGCATATAAATGCCTTCCTACATATTCACTAAAACCCTAGAAATGATGTTGGAAATAAGTGAAAAGAATTTGCAGTAGTTCCTTGGTACTTTTAGTCAGGGGTTTGTTTCATTTATAATTGTTATTTAGAGTAAATTTCAAAGAGGGAATTAGTAAAAGCAATTGATAAAATCAGAAAGCTAGAAAAACCTATTATTTTCTAGTTCTTAAGTGATGCTGAATACATTTTTCCTTTAAAATGAGACAATAATTTGTATTTTGTTAAATTTTAATATCAAGAGAATAAACCAGTCTTGATGTGAAAAAGTCAATATGGAGGTAATCCATCATCTCTCTTGACCATTCTTTTCTGTGGTTAACACAAACACTGTAAATATGTAGTCCTATCTTCTCGATTGTATTAGTCTGGATTGGTCTTTCTATGTCCAGTAGTGCTATTTTCCCTCAACAGAATAAAAAGTCTTTTGTTAGCTTTTTGAAAAACCAAGTTGCCCCTCAGTCTCCTAGATAAACTTAGGAAGATGAGTTCTTTAAATCTCTCATTGGAAGTAATTTTCACCACTTAATGCAGTTGGTGCTATTTGAAACTTCCAGTGACCCACTTATCTGATTTTACCTATCTTAAAATAACTACTGCTGGATCTACAGCTAAAACTACATTTACCTTTCTTCTCCCCACATGTTTATTTCTGTCCTACTTCTATTTTTTCTTTTAAAAAGTCATGACCACTTAGGAAATTGATTAGCTAAGTCATATTAAACTAAATTATATACCTTAGGGACACAAATAATTTTTCTTAACTCTATTTGTATGCCTGTCAAGGCTGCTGTAGGTAGACTATGCTTGTCATTTTTTTTTCTTCCTTTTTTTTTTTTTGTTCTTTCACATTGTATTTCTTACTCACTTGGATATTGTAAATGACGATTTGCCCACATCCTGTAAGTACAGTCATCATGGTATCAGTAAGTCATTTATTTTGACTTGTTTAGATTTGAGTAAGAGTATATTAAAATATTTTCCCTGAACTTTTGTTTAGTATAATTGGTTTAGATTGCAAACATTTATTCAGCTACATGGTAAAATCTGTACAAGCCTACAATGAGGTAAGTTATTGGAGAATGTTTATGAAGTCAGAAGGAATAAATCTCTTTTCTGTTGAAAGTAAAATTCTCTTGGCCAAATCTTTGTACATGACTGTTGATAGTGAATAGCTCTCTCCCTCTGGAAATCAACTTTGTCATGTGAAAAGGAGCAGAAAGGCAAAGATTTCTTGTCCTACCTATATTAGTACATTTTCTATTGGCTATCAGTGTCCCCAGAATATCAAAGCCTTTTAAAGCCCAAAACACTCTGTCCGCACCTCACCTAAAGAGACCCTTCACTAGACAGATTCACTGTGATGGACAAGACTTTTGATACCCTGATATGGGGAAGGCACTTAATAGCAATGGAGAACCTTCTCAGCAACCTTCTCCTACAAGTTACGAGGCTGCCAGCACCAGAAACAAAACGGACTAAGTCTAGCAGCTCACGAAATAGCTTTTATTAATACAGGTACGTGACAAACTACTGTAGGGTTCTTGTCGGTGATAATGTTTAACTGTACAATTGCACTTAACTAATAAAAAACCCCAAAACCAGAGGCACACTCTGCCAAACAACACAACTACCTAAGCTTTAAGACAAAACTCAAGCAAACCCCCCCGCCAACAGATCACACACATTTTAACTCCCTAAGATAAGGAAATGCACACCTTAAAGGAAATCACGAACAACAAGCAGGCAATGAAGTACAATATAGGACGAAAAAAAAAAAAAGAATATAAAGTAAGATATATACCCAGTAAGTTACAAGGTGCAGGGCAAGGTAAAATTAGTATCTATAAAGCAAAGTAGCAAAGTACAATTAGTAAATAAGGTATCTACGGGGTAAAGGTGAAAGACGGTAATCTATAAGGTATAAGGCAAGGTCAAGGTAAAGAAAGCAGAGTAAATGGTTGCTCACCCCTACAGTGTCCGAAGGAGTGGAAGGAGACAGGGCAGCTTGTTAGCTACCCTCGCAAAGATGATGGAACTTCTCCCCAGTTTTGCTAGGGATGTCCAATCTCTTTCTACACATTTTTTTCTTAGGCAGTTTGAGTGACTATAGTCAATAATAATTTTTGGGTGACAGACAGATGACATGGGCCTAAGGGTCGGCTCACTATGTTCCCGTAGGATGTTGCAAAGAAGGGCCATGCTATTTCCATAATGCTCCATCCTTCTTTAATCCTATCAGTCTATTGTTGGGAAGTCTCCCCATTTTGTTGAGGACTTTCAGGAAGCCGTTGGGGTCTCTTTGTCCCTTTTTGTGTAAGCCATTATCATCTGACAATGAGTTTCTGGGAATGCCCCCTCCAGGTACTGAGGTATTTTCTGTAACAACATGGTCATCATGGCCTTAAATTGGTCTATCACCCTACAGACTTAAACTATCCTTTTGCAGTCTGATTTTAAGTCTGTCTCAAAATTTCAGTCCTGCAGTGATACCTGAGAATATAAAATAACCAACACCATCAACCACTGGCCTGTATTTTCTCATCTCTAAATTTAGATTGATCAAAAAGGAGAATTTTAATCCAATAAAAACTATAGTAATGAAATCAATATTTGACATCTTATTGTCCCATGCATTCAATATATATCAATCAGTAATTTGGCATATATATTGAGTTCAGCACATCCTTGACTGGTTCTCTTCCACCCATTTTTAAAGCCTGGAAACCTTCTCTTTTTCTGTGTCTGGCATTAGAAATTATTTTTGATTTTATTGTTATAACTGACATCTCATAAAGGTAATATGCATTCTTAAGGGAGATTGGTCATCTTGTCTGTTTTGATATCACAAAAATATCTCAAAATTTTAAAAGCCTAAAAGTTGACATAGAGTGACAAAAAGAAAAAAACCATATATCTAGAGAAACTACACTTACTAAAAGTACAGAAGAATTGGACCCTATGATAAAGTTCTGTCTTCAAGAATTTCAGTCCAAAGTTTAGGTAAAATTTCTCAGTGCCAAGAGAGTGAGACATTTGACAAAGACTGCATACAGATTTGTCTTAACACAAGGGCATTCAAGTAAGAAGTCTTATTATTAAGTCACCATACAAGAGAATATTATTATGAACCCTTGTGTATTGGGTTTGTGTGGCCAGCTTTTGGTAGCGGAGGATCTACAGGGGTGGCTTCTGTGAGAAGCTGCCAGAAGCTTTCCCCATGTCCAGTAGAGCCAATGTCATCCAGCTCCAGGATGGACCCACTGCTAGGCAAGGCTGAGCCCATCAGGAGTGATAGTAACATTTCTGTGATAACGTATTTAAAAAAGAGAGAAAAAGTTATTGCGCAGATGAAAATTGCAGCCAGAGAAGAGTGGAGTAAGAACATGTCAACAACTCAGCAAACACCAAGGTCAGTGTAAAAGTAGGGGCAGGAGGTGCTCCAGGCACTGGAGCTGACGTTCCCCTGCAGCCCGTGGTGGAGACCATGGTGAGGCTGCTGTGCCCCTGCAGCCCATGGAGGTCAGTGGGGTGCAGGGATCCACATGCAGCCTCTGGAACAGACCCGCACCAGAGCGCGTGGATGCCTGAAGGAGGCTGACCCCGTGGGATGCCCATGGTTTCCCTGGTAGGACTTGTGGCCCCATGGGGGACCCACACTGGAGCAGCCTGTGCCTGAAGGACTGCACCCCATGGAAGAGGCCCGTGTTGCAGCAGTTTGTGAAGAGCTGTTGCCTATGGGATGGACTCACGTGGGAGAAGTTCATGAAGGACTGTCTCCTGTAGGAGGCACCCCATCGGTAGCAGGGGAAGGGCTCCTGTCCCTACGCAGTCGATAAAAGCTGAAAAAACCTGTCATGAACTGACTGTAACCTGCATTCCTTGTCTCCCTGCACTGCTGGAGGGCAGAAGGTAGAACCTGGGAAGGAGAGGGGGAGGGGAGGGAAAGTGCTTTTAAGATTTATTTTACCTCCATTATCTTGCTCTGATTTTGTTAGTAATAAATTCAACTAATATCCCAAATTAGAGTCTTTTTTGCCCATGATGGTAATTGATGAGTGATGTCTCCTGGCATTTATCTCAACCCATGAACCCTTTGTTATATTTGCTCTCCTCTGTCCAGTTGCAGAGGGGAGTTGATAGAGTGCTTTGGTGGATACCTGGTGTCAAGCTACGGTCAACACACTACACCTTAATTTTTGAGCATTTTCCAAAGAAACAAAAAATACCTCATTAAAGGTAGAAACTTGTACTTGGTTACAATCAGGTTGCTAAGTCATACTTCTTTCTTAAGGGTCCAGTAAACTTTCCATTGCTGAAAAGGCTCAGGCATAGCTGCTTCATGATGTCAGCACTAAGCAGATGCTGATCTAACAGCTATTCAGTCTTCAGCTATTGTTTGTCATGGTGTTATGCTTCCTACAACTGTTCAAAAGACTACAGTTGAAGCGACTTTCAAACAAGGTGCTGAGTGGATCTCATTTTATGATTTATTTTTTAGAGACAATTCCTGCAAACTACTACTCTGTGTGTTCTGCAATGATATATTCATAGAGCAGATTATGTTGATAGTATTTTCCAGAACTGTGGAGGATATCTGCAGGCATTGAAGACTTGATGCCTGCTGAAGTGGTTTTATTATGATATATCATACATTGAAAGCGCAAAGTAGCTAAGGCAGTTCATCAGGGCAAGGGGCCAGCTAAGTGACATAGAAAAGGTTAATGGAAAACAAATGGCTGTGTTTCTTTTTAAACTTGCATATCCTGTGTCAGCTTATACACCTAGAATGAGAAAGATTTGTGTAAAAACCTGCTGTGACACCAATTTATCTTGAGACCGTACCATTTATTCACTAGTACTGCATGCAGAGATTTCCAGCACAGGGAGCAGGTGGAAGATCTGCTAGTGACAGGCAGTACTTTGCTAAATTGATGGAACAAGGAAGCCAACTGATCATGAACTTACAGCTTTTACACCTAGCCATATAGTAGAAACATCTATGCCTGCTGTGAAGCTCTCTGGAGTTATAATACTGATTAGTAGGAAAGATTTTGAAACCTGTTAGTGAGAGAAACACTGGGATAGTGTATTAGACAGAATACTCTTCAGGCAAGGAATACAGAAACTGCAGATGGGTTGGACTATTCTGGTGCATTGGTTTAAACTAGAGAGCCTACTGAAAATTGTGATGCCTCAGTGAAAGTCAAATGGGTAACTGAGAAGAAAATTTGCAAGGATCCTCCTAGGTTATTGAATCTGGGACCTTGTTTTATAAAAAAACCCCCCGTATTATAACATTCCCTTCATAAACGGAAGTGAATGTTAAGTTTGAGAATGGTTGGGTTCTTTTCTCATTCTCACAACTACTAAACTTTTAGAAAGAATTCATGGTACAACCAGCCAAAATGAAACAGAAGAAAACCTAGAAATAGTTAACAATGTTTACCAGTCACACTTTACTTTCAGTAATAAGAAAGGTTTGATACATAAGCAGAATGCAGAGAAATTACTGATGCTGCCAAATATTAAAATGTAGATTATTTCTTCTAGGGCCAAAAAATGATAGTACTCCCATAATTGTCCTCAGAAAGGATTAGGCACTAGTGCAAAGCAAACGGTGCACTTAATTGGCCTCTTCAATCTGAATTAAGAAAATACTGTGTTTTGCAACAAGGTTACTCAACCTGAAGAAAATCAGAGCAGTGAAACTAAAGCAAAAGGAAATTGATGAATTCCGCACTGTACTGAGATAAATTTGCTAATTTCCTTCAAGAATAATCCTATGAATGTTATTGCAAACACATCACTGTTTCTTACTGAACTCTGCAAAATCTTTAAAGCACAGTGTCAGTCTTTTTAATAGATAGTTCTCATACATACAAACATACTTAAGGTGACACAGAGCTTAAGGCTGGACAGGAAAGGTGCTTCTTGTGATCACCAGATACCAGGCAATATGTTATTCCTCCTCACCTTCACATACCTGTACTTGGGAAAAATCTGCAGTGAAAGGCAGCCAAGAGCTGAACTCAGCAGAGCAGCAGCAGAGCAGCTTGAGGAAGTACCAGCAGATGATGTCAGAATATTTTAGCTTGGAGTGGAAGCCAGTATTTGAAGTCTTGGAGGTTATTTCATGCAGGAAATAAAACTGGCAGGATACTCATGTGTTTGGGTAATTGGGGAAAAACATATTATGTCATCCAAGACACACACAAAGACTGTTACAGAAAATGTTAGGAACAAACAGGAAGTGTTACTTTTGTTGTTATAGAGTCATGTAAGAGTATTCTCAAAGTATAACTATACTAGAACTAAAAGAGGGTAAATTAGATCAAACATAGCACTATGTAAATCAAGTAGTATAGTATCTTATCTGGCTTTGATATGACTTGTGTACTGCACAACATTTACCTGCTTGCACACATGCAGTTAAATGTAGGTGTAATTAAATAATTTCGTATTCTAACAGTCCTAGAAAAACCCACCAAGGTTTTAGCCACTTACTGTTTCTCAGCCAAATGACTTTTGGTTATTGATTACTGTTATGAAATCATAGAAAATAGGTTTAAGAAACCTATCTTCATAAGCTAATCCTATATCAAAGAGAAGGCAAACATATTTGGCTGTCGTTTTCAGATCTTAATTTAACATGATCTTAAAATGTATTGATGACTAATTCTACAGCTTCTCTGGGTAATTTGTTCCAAGGCTTAATCACTCTTACTGTTAAAAAGGTTTTTTTCTCATGTAAGCAAAATTTCCCTTTCTATAAAGTCTGTAAGTTCTTGTTCTAGCCTTAGTGGAACTGCAGAGGTATCTTTCCTCTTTGCAGTTTCCTTTTTATCTTTAAAGGATATCATAGCACCTCAAAACCCTCTCTAGATTAAATTATTTCTCAGTAATGCCCTCCAAATGGGCAATAAGTTGTGCCTCTCAATATCTTCACTTTCTGTTCACTTCTCCATACTTTTCTTCTTACTAATTTCTGTCCTGTCACCCTTAAGCAAAATTACACAACCAGAGAATAAGACTGCAAATACTTGGTGCTAAAGAACACATGCTACTTTGCACTTGTACAGCTTCTGGCTCATTCATGATCAGTCAAACAAAACCAAAAAAACCCACCTTTACTTGAACGTCATATCCACCCTGATAATGTATGACAAATTCATACAGATTTTTGATATTGAAATACAGATAATTTGAAATTAATCTCCAACCACAAATTATAAGTTCTCTATAAAACCTTGCATGTCGGATAGGAGGAATACAATTTAAAATTAAACAAAAATTATTAAAAAACCTTCACTTTATAGTTGGAGAAGGTGGGTCTGAAATGTGGCTGCCTCCTATCTTCATATTCTGTGTAATTATTAGTCAATTACTAATTAATTGGCATCAGAGAAGGAAAATAAGTTCTTCAAGGAAGTTAACCATCTAAGTGAATTTACCTTTTTTAGAGAAATTTCTTTGGATAATTTAAGGTTTAGGTTTTTTTCAGCTATTTTTTCATTGGAGTGGTAATTTATGGATGCATAGGAAGAACATTAACTGTTTATTATAGTTTTCTTTAAACTTTTTTGGGGGCTTTATTAGTTTTAGGTGGGTTTTTTTCAATTTTTATTTAGTATTTTCTTTGAGTTAGCACAAGCTTATGCAATGACAGAAGGAAAGACAAACCTATTATACAGTTTTTCCTTATAGCCCAAGCAGGCAACAGTCTCTGAGAAAACCAAACTTCTCTCCTGCATATTAGAAGACACAGAGCTGCCAACACTCCATAGGATCTCTCTCAGTGTATTTTGAAATATAAATTCAAGTAAGAATCAGTTGCTTCATAAAATTCAATAACATAATAACCTACAGTAAGAAGTATTTCATGATATATAAATAGAATTCACAGAAAATTATTTTCCTTCCCTGAAAATTATACTTGAAAAACTTGTATATATTTTAAAAAAATTGTTACCTTGTAAGTTTCTCTTGTTTATAATTAGTGGCTAATTGAAAAGTACCTTCCTGTGTCAGATAAAAATTGTAAATATATTGAATTTTCTGGAGAATTTGTGTAGATTTTAGTCAGGCTGGCACAGTTTTCAAGGTGAATGTAGAGTTTGTTAAAAAGCAAAATAAATACTGACTTGTCTCATCTTGTTCAAATCAAACAAAAACCCAGATGAACCATCATCCCCCAAACATCGTGTAGTGCTTGAATCATGCGACTGGACTCAAGAAGAATTAAAATTAAAGAGTCATCAGAGACCAAGATTTAAATTACCAAGTTTAGTTTTGGGAAGATGTAGATTCTGACAGGGTTAACAATTTGTATATAGGTCTTTCAGTTAATAGGCATTAAATTATTTGGGTAGTGCTTCCAGAGTTGCTTATATACCCAAAGTTTGATTCTCTATTACTTTATACTTTGTACGGTTATTCGCACCTGTGAAATACACATGTGCAGAGAATATTGGAAAGACTAACTGCTTCGTGCTTTTATTTAGTCATCTGTAATTGTACTTAAAACTATCATGAAAAAGAAAACCCTCAGGTTTCATTTTCTCAAGAAATTTGAAGTATACCAGAGGTTGGAAGGAAAATTTTCAAAGAAGCATCCTGAGAAACAAAACTGTAGAAGATAAACTTCATTTAAAAAAAAATTCTTTGTTGTAGTAATTTTAGGAAGCCATCCATGCTGTAACGAGCTACTGTGTATAATATGATTTATAAAAAGCGACAGCAATAGAGCAATTCTTTTGTGAGTTCCACTCTCTCAGAAATGAGTGTAAGAAGAATAAAATAGAGAAAAATTTCCTTTTGAACTATAGACAGTTAAGAATGTAGGGAAAGCATAGTATACTGGTGTGCCTTATGAATCCAGAAAATAAAGCTGATACTACCAACTACTGTTTTAATTTTCAAAAATAAGAGTAGTTTTGAAAAATAAGAACATTTTAAGGTGCACTTGAGGTGCATTATTTCTAAAAATTCACACTAGGGACATAAGACTTTGTGGTGGTGTGACTCTGGTCAGATTTGAAATACCCACCAAAATCACTCTCTCACTCCCCTCTGCAGCTGGACAAAGGAGAGAGGGAAAAAAAAAAAACCAGCTAAGGATTCCCACGTAGAGATAAGAGCTGGGAGAAGTCACTTACTAATTGGCAAAACAGACTTACCGTGGGATAAAACTTAAATTTATTACTAACAGGATAAGAGCTAAAAAGTGAGAAATAAAACAGTCTTAAAACACCTTCACCCCCCACCCCTCCTTCCTTCCATCTTCTCTCTCCTCTCCCCTCAGCAGTGCAGGGGGACAGGGAAGGGGAGTTATAGTCAGTTCTTCTTTCCCATGGGGTGCAGTCGAGTCTCGGCACCCCGATGGTCCTCCATGGGCTGCAAGGGGACAACTTGCTTCAACATGGTCTTCACCACGAGCTACAGGGGGGCCACATCTCTGAGTCCTTCCCCTGCTTCTGTGGGGTCCCTCCCACAGGAGACAGACCTTGATGGACCTCTCCAACGTGAGTCCATCCCTCGGGCAGCAGTTCTTCCCAATCTGCTGTCCTGTGGGTCACTCCTCCATGGGGTGCAGGGGGGTCTCTGCATCCCCATGGTCTTCCATGGGCTGCAGGGGGACAGCTGCTTCACACCATGGTCTTCACCACGGGCTACAGGGGGGCCACAGCTCTGAGTCCTTTCCCTGTTCCCGTGGGGTCCCGCATAGGGCCACAAGTCCTACCTGGGACAAACTTGCTCCAGCGTGGGTTTCTCTCTCCTCGGGCCACAGGTCTCCTGCAGGACTCTGCTCCATCCTTGGGCCTCCCACGGAGTCACAGCCTCCTTCATGTATCTACTTGTTCCAGCATGGGCTCCTCCATGGGCTGCAGGAGTGACTCTGCACCCTCCGTGGGCTGCAGGGGCCTCAGCTCCTCAGCTCTAAGTCCTTCCCCTGCTCGTGGGGGAGAGGGGCCCCCCTCTCCCCCTCCTGCTGCACTGACCTTGGTGCCTTCATTGTTGATCCCAAGTTCTCCTCTGCTCTTCCCAGGCTGGAATTTCTTCTGCCCAATAATCTCCTCTGTTCTTAAATATGTCATCATGGAAGCGTTACAGTGCTAATTGGGTCAGCCTTGGCCAGTAGCAGGAAGTCCCTCCTGGAGCTGGCTATCACTGGCTCTTCATAGGACAGGAGAAGTTTCTAGCAGCTTCTAACAGAAGCTACCCCTATAGTCCCTCCTGCTACCAAAATCCAACAACATAAACCCGTAACAGACTTTTACAAATTTTTTTTTATTTCCATTTCTCTTAGACAAAAGAGAAAAAGATGTCTGTGTGTATTTGGGTGCTAAATTAAGGATGATTTCATTAATCCTTAATGAAAATATGCTGATTGACAGATTTTTAAATGCATAAAACATCAGAGTTCATTTTGAACAGGAGAAGTGCTCCTCTAAATCTTTCCATGGCTGAGTTTATTTTAGCTATAGCAAAAGTTTAAGGAATACCATCAGTGCTTTCCAATAGGCTGATAAGATTGCCTTGGACTTCCAGTACTCAGCTCTGCCCTCCTCCCTGAATAAGCAACTTGTCACCAAAAGACTCTTGAAGTTATGATTAAGAGAAAAGATTAATTCCATAAGCTTAACTGAATGTTTAAATGAAGACAGCAGAAAGCCATGCAAATTTTCAAAAGTAATCACTTAAAAGGTGGAAAGTACTGTTCATTTCTGACATTATTAATGTAAACCTATTCCTGCTTTTCTGCTCCTAAATGGCAAATCACCTTTGAAATCAGGAGAACCCTTTTTAATGAATGAGAAATGAGGAAGTAAAAGATAAGTGTCTCAAAAAAGGTATTCAAATGGTATTTAAATGATTATAAAAATGCAATTTAGAGTATTTCTTGTATTTACAGGAGTCAATCTCCTTGACTGAAACCATGGTGTGCAGTGGTCTCTGTTTCCTTCTCAGATGTTGAAGAGTTTTTATTTTAAATACTATGCTTGCTTAATACCTTTTAAAACTAAAAAAAAATACTGTATAAGTTACATACGAAAACTTACATGCATAGTAGAGGCAGAATTTTAGTATTTATATATCAAACTAACCTCACAGATTCATATATCTCACAGATACCTACATTTGGCTGTTAAATTTCTCCAGGCATAAAAGATCATTCCACCTAATGTTACCATCTAAAATGTAGCTTGAGCAAGTGGTATGTGTTTCTGTTATATTTTATGGAGAGGAAAAGGCATCTGTGTAGGAGGATTCATTGTGTCTATCTTAAAAGGGGATGAATCTCCCCCTCGAATTAGGTATATCTCTTCATAAAACATACATTTGAGATGACTGATCTTAAGTATTGTGAATCTCCTATCTAATGTTCTTTCAGTGAGATACAGAATGTCTTTCTTTTGACATATGAAAAAAATCCAGGGATAGAAACTGCAGGACTTGTTTTAATGTGTGAGAGTCAAAATGTTTTCATACGTCAGGTCAAAACCTATTGTTTTAATTTGCGTTCTCTGTGTTTCAAATACAGCTGGTAGGTATAATTTTTCCTCATTCGCAAGGATGTGCTTCAAATATGTCTAACAAATACCTTTAAGAGTGAACTATTACAAGGAATTTGAGGGATGATTGTGATCTTTACCATAAAATAGGGTCACAGGACAAAGAAAAGGAGAGTATAGTTCTTTTTCTCTGTCCACTGCATAATAACTCAATGGGTTTACCACTCATTCATGAATGTATGGGTTTTGAATCCCCTAAGAACTGCTCATAAGTTTTATGTGACACATATATTTACAAATAGAGAAATTAATGCTGATGGAGGGACCACAACTGCAGACAATATCCCAAATATTCGCTACAGGAGTTGTGTTGTCCATTTTACATTAAATATGTAATAATTTTAACAGACTGGTTATGCAGTCTAAAAAAAACAGAACATAAAGTGGCACTTGGAGGAAATGTTAGGATTTAAGTCTAGAAAGTAATGCTAGGAAAACCATATCCATGAGGTTTGCCCTTCCAGAAGGTCTTGGGAATATTAGCCTTACTGTCTGCATCGATGTGTCTATATAATATACAGTTCCTGCCTTAGAAGAAAAGAAAACACCACACTGCTATCAAAACCATTTGATACCATGCAGCTACAATTGTGTTCCAATCATCTTTCATCATCTGAACACCTGTTTTCTAGGTCTAGGCATAAATGACTGCACTTGCAGCAGACATAGCACAGAAAGTACTTTCTGCAGGACTTGCCCAATTTCAGCAGTTAAGAAAAGACAACCTCATTCTGAGGCTGCAAAAGCATTAGAATTCTAATATACAAATAATTACAATGGAATAATATTTTTTTATGCAATATTTAAGGACACGTTAACTTGCTGTTTCTACCACTTCACTTCTTAGAAATATTTGCATAGAGATCAGTGTATAGTGTGGTAATCATAAAATTTATACCATGTATTAACAAAAAGGATAATTGACATTCTGTAGTATTAATTTATATATTTATATGCTATGAGGTACTAAATGCTGCCATTTAGGAAATGTTTAAGTTGATTTCTTGTTTCTGTTTGTATCTTTGATAAATGACTGCGTTTTAAGATTATTAACCACTGCAAGATCTATCAAAAAAAAAAAATTAATATGAATGAAGGAAGAATTACTGCTTTTAGTATTTTTTTCTTATTGGTATGCAGAGTCTTTATCATTCTGATACACAAAGTCAGGCACTAGCTATTTTGCTATGGCTATTGTTTTTTTGCACAATAGTTTTGAATTGTCCGGGTTCATTCCACAATTGTTTTCTACATCTGATTTTAATTTGCATTGATCAATTTGTTCCCAAGCCACAGAAATAATTAATATCCTGTGATGATGTCCTGTGTGTCCCTTTTCTCTTACCATTACAATTAAAATTCTACCCTGTTTGTTCCTTAATGTACAACTGCACTAGTGTCTTCTCATGTCTCTCCCTGCTTGGCTCCTGAGCCTTCCTGTGGTGCCCTAACTACTTAGTAGGGATAGGCTGGGACTTTATCAGCCATTCAGTTGGCAAAACAGAGAAAAAAGATACTAAACCTCTCATGCATCTGTTCTGTCTCACAAAACTCTGCCCTTTTGAGAACTCTTTCTTCTTTCTAATTCAGTCCAAATTGCCCTGTAGATTCAAAAGGGGTTAGGTGAGCCAAGTAATGTAAGACGCTCTGTCAGTCTCAGGAAACTGAACTAAAAACATGTCTACAGCTGAAGAGTGAATCGAATAAAAGCAGATGTGAATATTATATTTAAAGCTTGTGGTCCTCGAACACGTGTAGATAATTTTGTACATTTTATCTAAGAAGTAAGTTTTAAAAATGTTTAAGATTTTGTCATATGCAGTGACAAACATAGGAAATCCATACATGTAATTAGGACAGGTTTTTCTTTCCTTTGAATCTAAGCAAACTTGAACTCAAAATATTGCCAATCCTGATAATGTTTGTTTAAAAAGGACACCTTCTGAAACATGATAAATGGTTGTAATTCTGTAAAAATTTACTTGGATTACCACAGAAGCTGCAGTTATTTCAATCTTCTGTAGGAGTCCTGTGTAGCTTTGTACAATTTGGCTGCTATATGTCCTTTTTATGATGTCTAATAATGAATTACCTTTTCTTTGTTTGATTTGTCTCTCAGTGAAAAAAGCAATTGAACTGAAATCAAGAGGAGTCAAGATGTTGCCCAGCAAAGACAGCAACCACAAAAATTCTGTCTGTAAGTTGTTTATACCACTATATTTAGTGACTGCATATATCTTCTGGAGTCCTTTTAGATGTACAAATCAAAGAGAGAGAGATGTTGGGAAGCTGTCGTCCTAAAATGGTTATTATGTTTTCAGTTGTACTCCACTGGTAGTACTCAGGGTGTAAAAAGCTGAATATGGTGCTGTATGTAGAAAAACCCCTGCATTATATATAGCACAATATTTTTATATTTTGGGATATTTAGAATTCAGAGATGCAAGGCAAGTTAGGAAATCCAGGCAGAGCGGTGCCATGGAGACTTTAGCAATTCAGTACTGGGAAGAGTGAAGGAAGGTATCTTAGCATTTTTGATATCTGTTTGTATTTTCTGATCTTTTTTTTCCCCCTCACTTAACATCAATACTCAGATTTTTCCTCTCCTTGCCAAACTATGTCCTGGTGACTGCCTTTTCCAGTCTTGCACAGAAAGGGTTAAGAATTGCTGTAATTCCCAGCTTCTGAAGAAAATGGTGATCACAACATCACCTTCCCATCATTGCATGCCTAGTGCACTCCAGAATGACATTTCTTCCATGCCTCTACACCATTTCTCCCATGTATAGTGTAAGGCTAAAATCAACACTCTATCTATGGGACTGTGAGTTTGTTACTTTTTCTGGGGATCATTTTCGCTGAACTGGCAATCTGAGTAGTATACTAAGATTTCTTTCTCTATTAATCAGGCCAGTCTTGAAACAAGAAAAAGAGGATATTTTTAAATGTTGAAAGCTGACAGTCCCTTAGCACCCCCACCAAAAAAAAAAAAGGCAAAAAAAAAAAAAGGCCAAAAAAAAAAAAAAAAAGCCAGAGGGTAAGCCAGTGTTCACCCAGAACTCATTAAAAGTGTACATGTAATGACTAAGATGAATTTGGATAAATTAATTCCACACGAAACAACACTAAATTCAATGGACTGAAACCTAGGCTGTGTTTGCCTTACTGTGTGCTATTCTGCAAGTACAGAGAGAATGAGTGTCTTGAAAGCTGGTGTCTAGGCGTTATGATTTTGTCCCTGTGTTTCTGCAGTGAATTGTTTAATACAAAGTCAGTGTTTTGGTATGCTCACTGGAACAAAAGAGGCATGACAGTTTTCTGCTTTAAATGTTGCACATTGATGGTGTGGCACTCAAAAGGAACTTTTTATGCAAGGTGTAGCAAAAAAGTTCATCCATCTCTTTGGTGTTTGTATCTGAATGGGTGATTATTTCATTATTTATAAGTTACCTCTAGGAGCTGTGTGATCTCTGCTTACACTCTTAGAGCACATGCTGTCAAACATCACATGTAATTACAGAAAATGGAAGAAAGACAGGCTATGGAAAAATTATTATAAGGCAGTCTTAAAATTGCTGTTTACTTCAAATGTAAATTGCCTTTTCTTGTGTTTTGACTTGGCATAAATCTAAGAAGTGCATTACTATTATTACCATTACTTTCACATATATGAAGCTTATAAAAATGGTAAGATTAAAATACAAACAGTTGGATTCAAATGTATTTTGCTATTCTTTCTGATGTAAGCCTTTAATATTCAACCATTTTTCTTGTTAGTAATTATGTAGACAGAAAAGGTAATTGGGAATTTGACTTAGAGAACTGATAAGCATGGGCATTATCATTTGATGCCAATTAGCAAATCTCTAATAAAAGATAATTAAATACTAAATTAAATACTAACACCCCTCACTATTTTTATATGTTAGATTCTTTTAAAATTCTCTCTCTATGAAGCAGAAAGATTGATTTTGGATTTTGGTTTTTGGGGTGTAGATGGAATTCAAGTACCTCCATGGCAAATGCTGTGAGAGCATGCCCTGCACATTCTATGACCTGCAGCTTTCCCACAGCTCTTCCTCCCAAGCAGAACCTGAGAGCAGCTGCAGAAAGCATTTCACGGTGGCCTCAACTCTCTTAGAATTTGAGTTGAGAATTCAGTATTTGAGTTGTTTACAGTCATAGCTCACTCTCCTCCTCCTTCTGGACCTGCTTGGATTCCTGGAAGCTTTGTTTCAGCTGCTTTGCCACTCTTTAGAAAGAGCCAGGTAGAAAAGCGTTGCTTTTGGATATATGTACCTTGGTAGATTTACTGTTGGAAAAAAAATCAATATTTATCATGTCACTCCCCAGGGAAACAATAGGTCTCTCTTGGATAGTTTTTTTGTTGTTTTTGTTTGTTTGTTTGTTTGTTTGTTTTTATCCTCCTTTTTTTTGGTACATCTGATGGAAACATATGAAGTTGTTATATTCCTGCCAGCCATTACCCTTTAGCAGTGAGCCAGATGCAGCTGAATCATGATTAATTTATGCAAGAAAATGGGAAAAGGATACGAAAGAGAATTGAACTAAAATATGGTCCTGATTTGTCAATACCTTGCACTTGGCAAAGGTCAGAAAGAGTAAAATGGGAGAAAGCACATGGACAGGCAGCTCTCATGGCTTTAAGTGCTTGAGCTGCCCCAAACACTGGCCAAATCCAGTCAGCATATTTCCCTTGGTTATATGAAGCTGATCTCTCAGAGGAGCAAGAGAGGGTTGCATTTTATGAAACTGCTCAGGGAGGGCCAATCCAATTACATCTGTTCGTGTTCATGTGATTAGTTGCAGGTTTAGTCTACCCACTTCTGTTAGCATTTTGATATATATGGTATATTCCCAACGGAAGTTACTTGACCTATCTTTCATCTTTCACTCTTATTCTAACATGGAATGAGCCTGCAGACTGTGTTCCTAATGGCTTCGGTCTTTTCTAAAAGTACTATGACTACAGTTTGCATTGTGACTGAGTAAATAAAAACATCATTTTGATTGCTGGTTCTTGAATGAATATTTTCCTGGCAATATTTGTGCTCAGCAACTATCTCAGAGGGTGGTTATCATCTTGAAACATCTGAGCATTACCTCTACAGCAGAGAGATTGTACAGGAAGCATCCTGTATATTCAAGAGAAGTAGATCCCTAATGAAGTGAGCCGCAAGGACAGACCATCGCTGGGCAGCCATAGTCCTTATAAAAGGCCTGATTTCTAGTCAAGGAGAAGAAACTTGCAGTTTATATTTTCAAGTGTAGCCTCTGATACGTGCCAGGCAGTTACTACCACATGCAAAGGATAGCAAGTGAGCACATGTCTTCAGGACACCAGTCCACAGAATATTGGGAAGGCAAGGCCGTAACTGCAGACTTGCTTTTCAGCACCTCTGTGAATCTTTGGGCCCTGTGTGGCCCAGAAGAGGGTTAAGAGAGCAGACTGCCCCAGAGGCCTTTAATGACCTCAGCCCTTGTGCTACATTCACAGGGCAGCCTCACACTTCCTGACCTCCTCACCAGGAGGAGGACAGAGCACAGGAACGCGTCAAGCTCACACTAAATGCCAAGGAAGTTCAGTGAGGTGAGAGACATCATATCAGGTGAAAAATAGAAATGCTTATACGGTTTATGTGGTGTGTGCAAATCTGCCAGTGCAGTAATGCTGGGAGGGGAAGGCAGCAGTGAGGATGAAGTGCCTGGGAAAGCTGATTTCCTGAGTTTTCTCCTGTCAAAATGCAGTGTGGAAAGCGGTTCCCCACATGATGCAGCAAACTGCAGGGAACATCCACATTCAGAAACAGCAACAAAGATTAACAGACGAAGTCTGAGTGATTCTTTTAAAAATACGGCATTCATATTGAACCATGTTAACATTTCATGGTAATTACTGAATACTGAGTGACTTAACCTCACTTTGCAAAGCAGTCTGTGAACTACTGGGTTTTAAAAAGTGAGACATCTGTAGGTATTCGCTGAGTAAAAGCCTCTTTTACTTCATGAAAGCAATTTCAGGCTTCTGCTGTATTATTTGAAAATGTATTTTATAATACCAGAAAAAACACATTAAGTGCTTTGAAGACCATGATTCTAGTGTAAGATTAATGCATCTGCTGAAAGTTGAGTTACAGACTTTATCTAAACAGTTCTTCACGCTGAAGATGATAAAAAGAGCTACTTTACAACATTTATTTCTTCAATTTAGAGCCAAAGAACAAATGAGTTAGGAGAAAAAGTATTAATTGGTTGCAGCACATTAGGTTGAATTAATGGCACATGCTGTTGAAACTATAGTGATTAATACCAAAACAGGATCACATTGCTAATTCTGTGTAAGAAAGAATGAATGACAGTAGTCATTTATTTTGTTGTCGGGTAACTGGTATAAATGGCTTAGGACATTGCAAAATAAAGTTAAAAATTTTAGGACAGAAGTTTGTTGCTTACGAATACATTGCTCATATTTCAAATAAACTGGCAATTTCATCTTCTTGACATTTGGCTACTGGTAAATTTACTTTGACAGAAGCAAAATGATGACTAGTAAAGTTTTGTTCTTCAGTTGATGAACGACTGTTTACCTAAGAAAGACAATATCGGACTAAATAGATGCATTTAATAGCACAATTTTCTGACTGATTTGTACTTATACCTTAGTAAAAAATCAATTTCTTTAAAAACTTTTACATTTTGAGAAGACCAATACTCAGAAATCAGTTGCAAACCAATGTGCAATGAACTTAACAAACTGATGTGACAACTGCTGAAGGTCATCTTAAGATGCAGATACAAAAGGAAAAACTATTCTGATTACTGCATTTTTGTTATGAAATTTGTAGCTTGACATATAATTATAAATTTCTGATTATGATGTTTAATATTTCAATTACCTTGTTCATAGTTTCCCAAAAATAATTTATTATTTAACTATTTTTAGCATCTTCTTCCAGATTGTTTTAAGATTAATGAAAACCTATGTAATAATTCCATACTATTATTTTTTCAGTGCTCAGGTAATGGAAAAAATTCTACCAAAAATTCCCTCTTTTTTTGTGTGTGCTTGTATTTTATTGAATCTTCACCTGTAAAACCCCATTTTTTATTGAATTTGAATTTTCACAGGCTATCACTTGCTGTATCAGGATCAAATCATGATCAAAAGATACTGTTAAATATTTATTGTTCTGACAATGTTCAGTCTCAAAAATAAAAACAAAACAACCGAAAAAAAAAACAAACCCAAAAAGCAAGTGTACATCAAATCTATCTCACTCTACAAACTTTTGCTCTAATCTACATTAGTTTTCACTAATCAAATATAGCATCTCATGCTTTAGCCTTCATTAATTTAAGAAACTTTGCATTCATTATGCAAAGTTCATTATTCACCAATAAACATGATGCAGAACAAACCATCCAAGCCATTATAGGCAGTTGTGTCTCAAATGATCCTGAGTTTAGATAGTGTGCTTAAGTGCTCTCAATATGCAATTTTTTTTTCACTGTAATTATTTAAAATATTATGTGAAACTATATTAAAGAAAAAAGGGATGGTACCAACATGCAAACACTAAGATAGAGTGACTTTAGAAATTTAAAAAAAAAAAAAAATCTGTTGGAAAGTAGACTTGTTCTGCAAAAGTTCCACAGTGCCTCTTCAAGAGGCACAAATTTAAAAGCACTGCAGAAATAAGTGTAACATAAATCTCCCTCTTTAATTGATCTCACTGTTAGCTGTGGAAGTAAAGTAAATGGGGAAATGCTGGCATCTTTCAGGCTTTTATTCTGGGGCACACAATACTGTCTGCAAGTGTTTTGAACAAGACTTTGGGATGTTGCTTGCCCTGTTCTGACACTCAGGTGATCAGTTTGCCATAGGCTTCAAAAAAAAAAACAAAACAAAGGGACAAGAAAAGAACAACAGAATATCAAATGACATGAGACACACTTTACTAATTTTTTTAAGGGAAACACACTAGCATTGCATTTTATAGTGTTATCTGCTCTGTGTCCTTTAAAAAGAGAAATTCCTAATTGCAGAACTTAGGCTTTCCTTTTACAAATACTTTTACAAATACCACTGCCTTTCAAAGACTGCTGTTTCCTGGGCTCTTCATGAAGCGTTGCAACACAAGGGTGAAAAGTGACAGGATTCATCTGCAGCTCTTTACTGACCTTCAGTGAGCATCTATTCAGCATCTTCTGTAGATATATGCCTTATCTCATAAGGAAAATTGAGACCGTTGAAATACCTACCTTTAAGAATGAGATTCTTAAGAGGAAGAATGTTGTGTGCTAAGGTCTGTATGGAGACACATCTTTCCATTAGTTTTTATAGTCCTCTCTGAAGATCTCAGTGTTCTCAGAGGAAGTTACTCTGTGCTTGTGTGTTGTATTCTGTTACATTAATTTACAGGCTCTGAAATGATTCTCATTTATTAGTTACCCAATCAGAAACTTTGTAAGTGCCTACACAATATCATGAGCTCTCTGGTCTTTTCAATCTTGATAGCTACTTTTCATTTTTCATTCATTCAAATTTCACAGCTTGAAAAGGAAAGCATTTTTCAAGTTTGCATTTATATTGTGCATATCTGCAGATGAGAGAAAGATTGTTTAAAACTTATTAACGTAATAATTACAAGGTAAGGAAACACAAGGCTGAAATAGCTAAGATTTTGTGGGCCTAGCATGTTTCCACTTTTATTTCAGAAAGTCTTTTTACAGAAATACTGAGCATATGTTAAATATTCAGTTAAAAATAATGAGACAGAAGTAATATTTCAAACACTGACACTTTTATACAATAGGTTAAGGGATGGATCCTGGATTGTTTTATATTAAAAATATGCTCGTTATATATGTCTATGTAGCTAAGTATACATGTATATATCTATATATCTATATAGATATAGATATAGATGTATACAATTGTAAATAATGCATATCACATAATATACTATTATACTATTTACCATATGTGTAGTAAGACATTAATGAATCTATTTCCCCTTTTACTGGGTATTATAGGATGAAATTGGGCAGTAGAAAAAAATAACTGCAGCATTAACCTCAAATGGTTTTATAAAGCATTAATAAAACAGAAGGCTAATTAGCCTGATATACATTATCCTATCATAGAATGCAATAATAAAGAGTCGCCCAAGAGTTATAGAGTTTTGGATCTTCAGAGAAGATGAGTATCTTGAGTATCCCTCTGCTATGAAATTTTTCTGCAATGCTTTTTCACTATATTTTGTAAATTGCTTCATAAATCAGGTTACTAAATTATACTTGGTGTTTCTAAATAAGCCCTCATCACGGCAGGAGTTTAAATATCTTTTAAAATACTATGCAAAAATCTTGCTGTGAAAAGAACTACTGCCTAAATGTATTTGTGAAGAAAAGCATCACTTGTAGCTACAAGCAAAACAAGGTGCTTCATCCATTATTTAATACATCATTTGCATATATAATTTGTAAAATAACCAGAAGGAAGCATCTATTAAAATATGTAAAACCAGATGTAATCTGATTGAATTATGGATGGTTAAAATGAATTGTTATCCAGCTAGGAAGCTGAAACTGCCATTAAATAATTTTCATATACAATTACAGAACATTACTGATTATTCAAAGTGAATGTTCATACTGTAGGCTAAATTGGCATTCAATTCCGTTATTTTCAAAGTCAAAGATTCAAAAATAAACAACTTTCTTTTAGCAGTTATAATTCTGTATAAATTAACTATTCATACAAAATTTAAATATAAACTCTAATACTTTTATACAGCTTCCTTGGCTTAACTCCTATGCACAGCTCTATTAAAAATATAGACGTGGGCAGTAAATAGGCAGGCAAAATGAAGTCTCAGTAGATTCAAATAATGTATGTAAATTATGAAAGCTTTCAGAACTTGTGGGTGGGGGAATTCAAATTACTAGAACATAAAAAATATGAAAATAATTTTAATTAAAGAAGGAAGTATGACACTGGTCATGCATTGAAGGTATGCTGCAGAATATAGATACCCTCACTGTCAAGTCTTTTGAAAGAGTCAGAGACTTCCCACCTCCTGCGAAGAGATTTCCACTTTCTACAGAGGCTAATATTGCCCTTGTGTATGTATTGAGCTGGTTTTCTAAATCCTCATTGTGGAAGAATATCTTGAGTTTGATAGAAGGTCTTTGACTATTTTAATTTTTCAGAATTTGTTCTGTGAAATACGAAACACTTTGGAAAATAATTTCAACTGTATTAGCAAAGCATCTCACTGTCAGTTGTTAGCCTGTCACTGTGGAATGTATCTATTCCTGCAGCTCTTCTGAGGAGAACAGCAAAGTGTCAGTGTCAAATATGTTTGGAACAGGGAGTTTTGTTAGGTGACAGGCAATTGATCGGCTTCAGAGCAGTTTGTGTCCACTAGTCTTTCTTCACTTGGTAAAAAGGCAAGTAAAAAATTTATACAACACTTCAACTATGTATCAATTTCCTCAATAATGTGCATTAAAGAACTTGAAATATTTTTGGAATTGGAACAAACAAAACAAGTAGGAACCAGAATGGAAATAAATACATTGGCTTACTTTTGGAAGGAGAGGACTAGTTGCTAGAGAGAGGGGATTATTCAACCTGATGTGTCCCACCACTAAAACTGATAGAACAAGTTGTTTTTTAAAAAAAAAAAAAAGTTACCAAACTACCTATTTTTTTTAAAATATAAATGGAAAGAAAAATTCAGAAAAATCCCAAAATACCTGGCTAAGTTTGCTGTTTTGGGTGAGCATACTTGAAAAAGAAAAGACTGTCAGTGTGGTGCTCTGGCTTATATATATGCTTCTACAAGACATCTGAGCTCAGGTAAGAGTGACAATATCAATTTGGCATATATCAAAATAATGTAAGTTTTAATACACGTGATGGCAATCAAAAATGTTTCATTCTGAAAAGTTTTAGTCTATCAAGAAATAATTGTATCTCAAAGTCCACGTTGTTCTCCTAATACAAGCATTTGTTTGATTTCTGTTACCCCACTATCACAATATTTTCTGCTTCAGGCTTCTAAGATGAAAGCAGTTCTCCTGCATAAGCAAGAGAGATATGTCAAAAAAGTATGCATATCTTCCCTAGCTTAATGCTTTTGAACTCAGCTCTGATGTTCAATATCTCTGCTAGAGGAGCTATAAAGTCAGTGAATTATCAAATTAGCAAGAGCAAAACAGTATGGTTTCTCTAAGCCGACATTTCATGTGGCATGTATTTTATTCAAGAAACTACTTTTTATTGCCATATCAGCTTTTCCTTCACATTTTTGAAGTCACATGGGAAACCCAATTCATGCTGAGAAGTCACATTCCTTTCTCAATTCTACTAGAGCTGGTTTTCAGTATTCTGCAAGCACATCAATAGAGGATAAAGTGAAAAGCACTTATGTTGGGATTAAAAATATAGCATGAAGAAACACAAACTGCTTGAATATTACTCTGTTGTATCTATGGAATATATTAAAAATTGAATCCCTATTTTAGGGTATGAAAGTTTAAAAGCACTTAAAATACAATTAGTGATAGTCACTTCTGGTCTAATCCTAAGCAGACATGTTAATGTGTAAGATGGGCTTTCCTATGATAGAAAATGAGACTTTTTGGAGAGGCAGAGCTTGTATTCCACATCACTGGTGTTATAAAAAACAGAACATGCCCTGAATTTCAATCAGATTTGCTATTAAATATTTTTTTCTGTTTTTCAGTGTTTCTGTTCGTATTTTGCCATTGTGCCTTGTTTTATTGTATGTATTGCATCTTAGTTTTGTTCAGACGAGCCCATATGATGCTATGTTTCATATTTGGGACCAAAACAGTGTTGATAACACACCAGAGTTGTGACTGTTGTTGAACAGTCCTTTTGCAGTGTTCAGGCGTTTTCTTTGTCTTATTCCTTCTTCCACAGTGAGTAGGCTGGGATCAGGCAGGAGTTTGGGAGGGGATACAGCTGACCCAGACTGACTGAACCAATGCCAACTAACATCAGGTTTGGCAATAAAAACTATGTGTAGTCTTTCCAAATAGCCATTTCTTGGAGGCTGGCTGAGCATTGTTCTGCTGGGGCAGAGGTAGTGAGTGATGGGAGGTACTTGGGAGGTACTGAGTGATGCCTTTGCATCACCTGAGTTTCTCTTTTTTTCTCTTTTTATTCCCTTTAACCTGTTAAACTGCTTTTTTCTCAACCCAGAAGTTTTTTACCGATTTTTTCTCCGCCTATACTCTCCCTTATCCTGATGGGGAGAGGATGAAGTGGGTGAGGGTCTGCTGGCTGCTTAGTTGATGGCAGGAGTCAATGAAACACAGTGTAGAAACTTTTCACTAATCCTAACCAGATTTCTTTACCAAATTAGTCTCTTCCAAGTCACTTTGCTTCTTCCATTCTAGAACCTTGTTGTCATGTCATATTTGCTCACCTTTATGTTTATGTTTACAATAATTTCTCGATTCTAGACTCTGCCTAGAGAGCTTGTTTCCCTCAATCTCTTTATTCCTTTATTCCTCCCATCTGCTAGTCTCTTTTCTTCTCTTATTTTTCTCCCCAGCAATCATTTATGATGAACAACCTCTCTGAATGCTTGTTTGCCATCGTTCTCCCTAGCTATCTCAGTATCTTTTTTCGTCTATTTTTTTTCCTCTCTTCTCAAACTCTACTGTTACTTTCAAACTTTCTGTATGTTGCCTTTAAACCCAGCTCTTGTTGCCTCTGTATTTGAATCAGGCAGCTGGGTTCTCCTCTCAGGAAGGCCTGGTAAAGAAGCATAGATGGTTGTGCAGTTCAACACCTGAAGCTGGATATTCATTGGTTGATGGAAGTGGAAAGTACTACAGGGATGGAACACTTTGGAGTCTTAGGTTTTGTTAAATGTGACGTATTTGGGATGTACTCATTAAAATGTGTTTCTTTCAATCACCCTGAATTATTGTTTTTCAAAGGCTTCTCATTTGGCCATTTTTGGTGGATGATGGAAGGGCAAAATGCATATCCTTGACACAAAGGTCACTTTTGCAACAAATAAGTTTTGAAGGTGATGCTAATACATTCCCATGAAAAAGACTGGATTTTTGTTGTTGCTCTCAAAAGTGAATGAGATGAAAAAGCAATAATTTCAATGTAATGTTAAACAAGAATAAATAAATCCAATGCAGATGCCTGAAAAAGAAAATTTGTTTGAATGCGATGTGAAAGAAGAATTTTTAAACAAGACATTGCTGAGCAACTTTAAAACAACTGAAATCATCCGCCCTACCTATAATACTTACCTGTTCTTTGTTCCTGTTTTGCCATCCCTCAAAGTCCCTTCCCTAAAATTACTTCCTGCCTGAGTATTATTATAATGTGGTGGTTATTGAAACTGCTTTAGTGTTTAAGGTCCAAGGCAGACTGTCACCTGGAGTTATTAGATTAAATTACTACTTCAGTCTTTAGAGAAGTATTTTATTACCTCAGTGATGAACTGCTGAAATAGTCAGGATAAGTGAAATATTCAGAGTGTCACAGACACTTATCAACTAAAGGCATAGGAACTCAAAATTCACATTTTGAGGGGAATGATAAAGCACATATACAGAACATAAAAACTAAAACAAAGACTGCTTATTTTCTTGGATAGTTTGAATTAGAATTTAACAAGAGTAAACAATTGTGAATTAATTGTATCAGCACAGCATAGTTTAATGCAGTCAGAAGTCTAGAGTTTGCATTATTTCTCCATTTACATGTAAATGTAAAAGCTTTCGTATGTATATAACTTTCATACACATCTATAAAAACATTTCTACAAGATCTAAAAAGCCACCATTCTCACTAATAAACAGTCATTTAGGTTGTTTCAGTAAGTGTTGGTGTAAGAGAACATGGTAGAATAATTTGCCTTTTTTGCTGCTCATAGCTTCATTAGTGCAAACTCTTTGGTAGGCTTCTTGACACCCATTTTGTTGGAAAAAGTTGTCTCCAGCCCTGCAATTCTATTCTCTTTTCGAGTTTCTGCTGCCTCCTGCTGACTCTATAAGGGACAAGCACTGATAAGCTTTCTGAACAATATGTATAGCTGCAAATAGCAGAGTATAGAGGAGGAGAAATTCTTTCTTGGTAAAGAAATTAACGTGGTAAACGTTGAGAAATATATTCAGTGCAGGTAGCTGGGTGCGCAGCTGCAGAGGGAGCTCTGGGTGGCAGAGCCCGAGGCAGGAGGCTTTGCACAAAAAGGCCCAGGGAGCTGTGGCCCAGACAGGGGACCGGACACTCAGAGACACAGCAAGAGACGGGGGACTCTGCTGGGAAACCCCAGCGCTCAGACTGTGAGGGTATAAAAGCCCAGGGCTTCCTTTGTTCTGAGTCCCTCCTCAGAGTCACCAGCTCGAGCTGTTATTCTGTTGTTGCACCATGATTAAATTATTTTATGGATCCAGAGGTCTGAGACTCTGCTGTGAGAAATCTTTTGCCAAACCAGTAAGGAAATGTGGCCTGATTGCATGAGTGTGGGGTGTGCAGGGAATCAAAAGGGGACCTGTCGGCTCACCGGAGCCACCCACTCTGAAGTGGCTTCGGTCCCTACAGTGAAAGTCTGGTGGGTAGGAGTGTGACTGCCGGAGTGGCACAACAGGGAACTAAAGCTTGTAAGGGAAAATGCTTGGCAAAAGGAGAAGAAACAAATCTGTCGTATTAGGTGGAATTGAATTTTGGTTTTGGAATTCTCCAGTACTGTAGCAGCTATTTTGCATTCCATATTAAAGATTTTACACGTTAAATACAAGTACACCAGTCCTACTGGTTCACTTGCATTTCTGTGGCTTAGAGCATTTCTGAGATGACTATTCTGGTCTAGCAGTAAAGATATTAGTCCTCTTGACATCTTTTAATATTACTAGCGTGATAATCATAGCTATATTGGAAAAGTGTAGTGGTTTTCTCTCAAAAAAATTAGGAACAACATCTCAGTGAGTGACATGCTGTTATTGTTAATGCTTTATACTTTAAAAATAACTTAATACTCATTTGTCCCTTACATTACAATAAAATAATGATTTTGCTAAAAATCCAAGCCTAGTCCTAATTTTTTGTATTGGTAATGTTTTCTCCATGTCCAACAGTAGTCCTGGCTAATGGTATAGGTAATCTGTGTTTTAGGAAACGATAGAGTTACAATGTACATTTTTTCTTTCATCATTCATTTCTTGTATAGACAGAAGGGTTTGTTGAGGTAGTTGTGTATTATTATGCAATTTAAACTGTTTGTTTAAGAGCTACATATTATCTTACTCTCCCTCAACAATCATATAAAACTTTTGTATTTCTTTTGTCTGTATAATAGAGGCTATTGACACATTCAGGCTTGCTGAAAGCTCTTTAATTGATAGAGGCTCAGCTAGAATTCATGGATGCCTCCTGAGCCCCAGCTGTGTTCTGCTGGCCCTTGCAAACAATGCTGCTGCGGGTAATGTGTTCCTCTGAACAAGGGGAATAGCAGAATTAGCCTTAATGCTGGTGGGATGTCATCAAGTCTCTATAACCAGTAATACAAAGGGTGCTCAAAGGTAATTATAATTCTTAAAATTTAAAAGCTGTATGCACAGATTTAGCATGTGGAATAATGTGAATGCCTTTTCATGGACATAGAAAGAAAAAGCCCCAAATATCTTTTACATAAGAATTAAAGGTCAATTCCTTTTCTGGTTCTAGGGTGAATTTGCATAACAAAGAGAGCAAAAACATTTATAATAAATATCTGGGAAAAACTAGGGTTTAACGTTGGAAAGATTATTTTCCACTCATTATTCTAAAATAGTGGTTGATTAAATCAGTTTTGCTAAGGCTTTAACTTTGAAATAAACTAAACTAAAATTCAGTCTAAAGCATAAGTCCATTTATGAAAGTGGCTTAGGCTGGGCAGAGTTGAGTACCCCTATCTGTAGTGTTAGATTGTTTAAAGCTTATTGAAGGGTTTTAACTTGTGGCCTTTAAAAAAAAAAGGAAAAAAAAAGGCTTGTCAGATTCCATTTCACAGTATTTTCACTGGGAAAAAAAACCAAAAACCTCATAAAAACTTAACCATAATGACTTGAATGGATGTATAGCTTTTTAGAATTCCCTACAGAAAAAGGGCTGCACACCATTACCTGTAACTGCTTAGCTGAGGAAAAGCAACAACTTTTTATCCAAAAGAAACAGGGCTTTTGAAACCTTATGAAACAATATACATGCAATACCAGTACAAAATATGTGCCCCTTGCTTCTCACTGTTACACACTTGGTATCACAAAGCAGAGAAGAGCAGGCTCAGTCCTTCATACAGTGACGATTACATCAAAGATTCACAGCGTGTTTGTGACAGAGAAAAAAAAAACATACACACACAAAAAACCCCAAACAGGTAGAAATGATAATTTAAAATAATCTAGCAGCAATTTTCTTAAATACATATGTTTGCATTCTTCACAATATAGAGAAAGATGGCAAAAGAGAAGAAAACTATTATTTGGCAGGTTAAGAGTAAAAGCTGATGTTGAGATCACATGATTATTACAGTTCCTTACCAAGGTCTCAGTTAGCCCTTGTCTTATAACAGAAAAAGGATGAAAAAATGTATCATGTTATATCTACAACACCAATTTCTACACCAAAGTTTTATTCAACAGGGGAAACTAAAGGGAACAGTATTTTGTGAGAATCGTGTAATGGATCCTTGTTTTAAATATATGAGTATAACTGTATAGGAAGTAAAAGATATATAAGGAGTACAAAAGGAGTTTTTAAGGAGTAAAAAATGTTATGAAGAAGAGAGTTAAAGATGCTTAATATTAGAATTTTTTCACAGAATTTAAAAGAGCAAAGATGACTTAAAATCTCTCCTATTAATGTTCTTTAGGTAAAATTATTGGTTTGCATAATGATAACATTGTGGGTCATGAGAATTGCTAAAGCCTCTGTGATGAGTTTTTTTTGAGTTGTAGAGCCCAAATGATACAGTGATGTATATGTACTACAGTTTGACTGTATTACTTTTCATCAAACTGAAATTTTTCATTTTTGATTGTACTGTTTCCTGGAATATAGGGTATCATGGACTAATATGTTCGATTTTCTTGCATAAATTGCTCAGCTGTGATAAAGATATTTATTTAACAACACAGTGGAGCTGCACGAAAGCTTTTAGTGCCTTTTACTAGCCTAATTTCTACAGCAGTCATATAACAGGTGACATAACGATCCAGTCAGAGGAAGAAACTAACTTCCTTCCCCTCTCCCATATAAGTAGTCTCCCTGTACAAGAAGTGAACAATACTACCTTCTGCTACAAATTATGAATGTCAAACAAGTCTACTCAACTGTTTCTTGGCTTACTTTATCTACATCAAAAGTTGACCTTAACAATTTTGGTCTGGTTTGTTTTATTGAAAATTGAGAAAAGACAGCAAATCCATTGCTATCCCAGAATGTAATGGTTCAGCTTTGTATTAAAACATGAATAATTTCTCTAGTAATAATTTCTGTGACAGACAAAGTGCTTGACACATTTTATTTCAGCATTCTTTTTCCCAAAAGTCAGAACTGTGGGACTGCAATTGCAGAATTACTGATTATTTGTAGAGGCTGCAGTAAAGATCATTCTTGCTTGAATGGTATCCCTGAAAACATAATGATTGGTCAAGATTTAGCGTTGGACAAAATTTCCTAAATGCTATAAGGAAATAGATGGCTCGCACCATCATTGTAAACAGACTTCTCAGAGCCTCAAAAAGCAACTAACATCTTGAAAAATTGGGAGATACCTCATGTTTGAACTCTGCTGAAGCAGAGCCTGAATTTGTCTCCAGAACTGGACTTCTCAAAGTCTGCTTTAGGATTTTTGTGTGCATGGTTTCTTTATGTTTGTCCTCCAAACTATCTGGAATGCCAATTTTGATTCAGAAGTGTGGAGTTTAATTGTGAATGTAGCACTGTGCTAACAGAACTTTAATGTTTTTGGAGCACTTGCATCACAGAATGTATCTCAGCAAAAGTTTTTGCAGACATGATTTATCCAGTCATAAAACAGATGATAAACACTTTAAAATAAACTTTGGGTAGGACAATTTGGAAGAATTTTTTTTTCTTTGTAAAGAACCTACACAAATTTATTAATGTGCAAATGTCTCTGGTATAATCCAAATCCAGTTGTTCATGACACAACACATTTATTACTGTACTTGTAATTAATCCATTTTCATATTTTTAAATCAATTACATACTTTACCATGTATGTGCATCAAAACAAACCCTAAATATAACCTAAGAAAATCAAAGTTCAAATTTTCTTCACAGTAAGTGACTTAAATTTTCTTTTGTCAGAATTCTTTATCCTGTTAAATGGCTCACACAGGGACTACCACAAAATAAAAATTTACAATGGTTATGCTGTTCATTTTTCAGCATCCTCTTGGGATAACCCTGTTACCTTGTTCTGTTTGCTGAAATGCAGTAACGAATATTGGTGGGAAACACAAACGAACTCTTTGTGCTGATCAAAGATGACTCATAAAACTCCTGTAACCAAATCTGGTGTGACCTCCAGGTCATAGCACTGCCTGTCAGGGTGAAGATTAAGCTCTGTAACAAACAACTAAATACACCATAAACCTTTTTCAATGCCTGAGAAATAGAAACTGGTTTTAAATCTTGCATAAGTGATAAGAATACATTTCTTCACAAAGATAACAGAAACATTTTTTTCTGCACTCTCTGAAAAAGCATAAAATGAAATGGATCCAGACATTAATTATGAGTTGCTTTGTATTTCTTCCTGACTGTAATCTTGTAAAAGCACTCTAATAGAGTTGCAAGAATATGACACATTTAATTTCATTACAGGGATTACTTCAAACAAACTATTTTGAAGAAGGGGTAGGTTTTTCTGTTGAAGTTTGGATTTATTTACTTTTTTGGCAGCTTATAAATATTTTTCCCTTGGTCTTATCTCACACAAAACTTCTCAGGAAAATGGTTTAAAAACAATTATTATGATACGTTGGGGTTTTGTTTGGTTTGGTTTGTGTTTTGTTTTTTTTTTTTTTTTCTTTTTCTCTGTAGCATTTAATTCCTTTTGTGAAACAATATTTGCTGGGATTGTTTTGTTTGTTTTCCTTTACCTGTTTCTGTTATCATGCTCAGACAAGAATTTCTTTTGCACCTCCCTCCCCTGTTCTCTGCATGATGACTTTGAGAACCATTTTCATGCTTCATTTTTGTATCTCTGTAGTGGATGTGGAATAATTCCACATTTTACGATCTCAGAGATCCCTTTTCCACAGTAGTTTCTCATATTCTGTTTCTTTTCCAGTATCATCTAAGGTGGGCAGGGAAAAGGTTTCTCTGTAAGATGAAGTATATGAACTCTACCAGCTTGAATGGTAGTAATTCATCTTATTACAGCTGGGAAAGTGATCTACTGTCTTTGAAGTATCAGTCCTAGTTTTGTGGTGGTCACTGAGGTTGAGTAGACATCCTATGCTAGAACTGCATGACTATGGTTAAATATTATGAGATGTTGTCCTGTTTCACGCTGACTAACCTCACTGCTTTAGTCTTTTAATAATGACGTAGCAGAAGACATTTCATCTATTCCTGTGATCCCGTTTCTGAATTCTGTTCAAGCCAATATGGATCATACAGTTTAATTTTGTCACAGTCTTGTGCCTCAGTCCTAAACAATTCTAGTCTTTCAGAAAAGAAGGTAGAAAAGTAGAATTAAAAATTATTATGTCTATAATGTCTACATTTCTGCTCAGTATTAAGGCCAATCCTGTTTAATATCTGTATTGATGACCTGGAGGAGAGGATCAAGTGTATCATCAGTCAGTTTGCAGATGACACCAAGTAGGGTGTCAATGTTGATTGAGGGATCTGGACAAGCTGGATCAATGGGCTGAGGCCAATTGTATGAGGTTCAACAAGGCAAGTTCTGGGTCCTGCCTTTGGGTCACAACAATCCCATGCAGAGCTGCAGGCTGGGGGCAGAGTGGCTAGAAAGCTGCCTGGTGGAAAAGGACCTGGGGGTACTGGTTGACAGCAGCTGAACATGAGCCAGCAGTGGGCCCAGGTGGCCAAGAAGGCCAATGGCATCCTGGCCTGTATCAAAAATAGTGTGGCCAGCAGGACCAGGGCAGTGATTGTCCCTCTGTTCTTGGCACTGGGAAAGCCGTGCCACAAGTCCAGTGTTCAGTTTTGTGTGCCTCACTTCAAGAAAGATATGGAGGTTCTGGAACGTGTCCAGGGAAGGGCAACAGAGCTGGTGAGGGGTCTAGAGAGTAAGTCATATGAGGAGTGGTTGAGAGAGCTGGAGTTGTTTTATCCTGGAGAAAGGGAGGTTCAGGAAAGACCTTATCACTCTCTACAACCACCTGAAAGGAGGGGGTTAGCCTCTTCTCCCAGGCAACTAGCAACAGGACATGAGGACTTAGGCTCCAGCTGCACCAGGGAAGGTTCAGGTTGGAGGTCAGGAAGAATTTCTTCACAGAAAGGGTTGTTAAACATTGGAATGCACTGCCCAGGGAGGTGGTGGAGTCACCATCCCTGTGTTCAAGAAAAGACTGGATGTGGCACTTAGTGCTACGGTTTAGTTGACATAGTGGTGTTTAGTCAAAGATTAGAATCAATGATCCTGGAGGTCTTTTCCAACCTTAATGATTCCATGATTCTATGAAATGAATCTATAATAGAATCTAGATCAACTTAATATTTGTGCCTTCTGCACTTTTGCTTTATTGTATGCACAAAGATATTTATGTAGAGTTGCTTCTTTTGGTTTTTAGTTTGCTTCTTTTCTTTTGAGAAGCTTTGCACATCCCTTGTGAAACCTGTGCTTAAAAAACACTGAGGAATTCAAAGCGTGAGAAGTTAAGGAAAATCCTCTTTGGGATATATAAGAAAAGTAGATGAAAAAGAGTGTGCTGCATAAAGTCTTAGGGTTTAAAACAGCAAGTTATGAGTTTCAAAGAATGATAGTTGTACATTCCAGTAAAGTCTTCTAATATTTTTAATGTGTTCTGTTTGATTAGTGAATGAAGAATAATTGAACACAATTATCAAAAAGCCATGAAGAAACAATGTATAATTCTTTATCTAATGTACTGAAAGCTTATATAGCTGCAAAGTATCATTTGTCCAGCAATGGTAAATTACTTTTTCTTCTCTTCTTTTCCTCACTAGGTTTATTTAGAGGTTTCTCTAGGTGTTTGACAAATTGAAAACTACTTGCTTAAACAAGAATTTTACATTTCATTTGTTTTAAAGGTGCAAAATATCGAATAAAAGAGACAATGAGTTTTAATGGTATTTTTTTCTCCTCTGGGTAATGTACCTTATTTTATTCCTGTAAAATTTTAGCCTGAGAGTATTGTCCAAATTCTTCTTGAACTCTTTCAGGCTTGGTACTGTGACCACTTCCCTGGGCAGCATGTTCCAGCACCCAACCACCCTCTGGTGAAGAAGAACCTTTTTCTAACATCCAATCTAAACCTCTCCTGACATAACTTCAGGCCTTTCCCATGGGTTCTATCACTGGTCAGCGCTGAGAAGAGATCAGTGTCTTCCTCTTCTCTTCTGATCTCTGTGTGTGGTGTTGAAAGAGGATTATTCCTTGATGAAAATCACTTCACCTTGTCCTATCCTGAACCATCAGTTTGTGTAGGGATTTCTTTGACTGTGAGTGGATGAATAGGGTCAATAATCTACCACTGCTTGATAATACAAAGATCTCTGGTATTTTTCAACTTCCTGCATTTTCTTTCTATTTTTCAATCCTGCATGTGGCTTTAGTCAATAATATTTCTCCTTCGCCTTTGAGTACGACGTTTTATTACAGACAAATATGTAACAGTGCTATAATTTCAAAATTACATTGAATCATAGAACTCACTAGGAGGTTAGTGCATTTCTATGGAGCAGAACTGTTTCTGTTGTATATTTGCAATTAATGAAGAGAAACCAAAATAAAACGAGACCAGTGTGGGTAATAAAATCTCTCCTACCTGTGTACTAAATCACTAAGATTGCTCTTCTGAAAGGCATGTTCTGGAGGTCCTGAATTAAAGAGGATATGATTCTGAAACTGAGGATCATTGTATAACACTGAGTTAAGGTCACAGTGTTCTCCTTTTTCATGGTCAGTGGTACTTGCAACTAAAGATAGTGATGTGAACCTGTGAGAAACAGCAGTAATATACTTTTTAATCCAAAATAGTAAGGTCAAAACAGGAGAGAAAAAGTATTCTCAAATGATAAGATAGTAGACTAATTTGCTGCTTGTCTTTGATGACCTAGTTTTAAGCCCCCGTTATCTTTGAAAGAAGAAATGGGACAGCGTATTCTCCCACTTAATGTTGTTTTTTTGTTGGTTTGAAGCTGAGAGCCAGAGACATGGTTTTACAACCTTCTGCTTTCTTAAGAAGATGATACCAGTATGAACACTATGTGGGTACTATGTTCCTTAGTGAGATTATAGCTAACACAGGACAAAGTGACTTTGTTTGCTCCTTCCCTTTTGTCTGAGTTAGTGACATAGAATAAGAGAAGAAGATCAGATATTTTTCTGCTCAATGTCTGAAAAAACATGGAACAAATAATACCATTCTGCTAAATAATATACTATTAATACTATACAATTAATACTAATTTCTGCTCTGAAATAGGAATCAGAGTTCTTAACAATGGAAATAATGTTTTGCATTTAAGGTGGTATTCTGGTTGTGTTAACATAATAAAGTAACATTCTAGAAATTAGTTCTAATTTAAATAAAATTCAAGCAAAATTCAAATTGTCACTTTCTATGTATATTGCCAATTGCCAAGAAATAAAACATACGTACATGGAGGCTTTATTTCAGCTAAATTTATTTGTAGTATATGATGAAAAAAAATGTCATGCAGGGTTAGCTGATTTAGAATAAAACTGGATATATTCAATGTATTATTAACATACTTGGTATTTTAATGCAAGTGTTTATTCAGGTCTGTATTTAACTATTATAAATGCAGAACAGCAAATAGCAGAAAAAATCAGAAAGAAGAAAAGCAAACATAACTTACAATATCAATTAGAAGATAGTTAATCCATCAGCACACTCTCCTTACATCACACCTGCCATTTATTCTTGGTTAGGTAGATGAAAAACCCATTCTAAATCCACTTTCCCTCAGAAAAGTAAAAGGTCATCAGATCATATTATGCTACAGAGCATTGACTGGAGTTTTGATACATATAACTTTACTCAGTGGATTTAAAAATTTTAGAAACTTTGGATCATCTTCAAAAAAAGCACCTACTCACAGAGGAAGCTCAGAAATATATAAAAGCTGAAATCTAAACACATACAGCTACCTTTGAAACCAGAGGCAAATTAGTCACTGTCCAGAGTAATAAGCTTGAGCTGAATATCCTTGTTTGAATTATTCTGGATCCAGAACCCTACTCATACAGTCAGACTGGTTTCAGGATTTGAATTATTAGTTTGGTTTTTTGTGCCATGCACAGTAAGATGCCTTTAGAATTGCTCTGGATAACTACAGCATTGCAAAGTGTAGATATGCTGTAAACAACCAGACAAAGAAAAATGGCTAACCTTTGAAAGCATCCTTAATGACTTTCCAAATTAGATATTGCATACTATTCTTTCTATTATTCTGTCCATGGAGGTTTTAGTTATATACCTCTACATGACTGTAACCCTAAAAATGTCTTCCTTTACCTTTTGTCATAAAGGATGAGAATTAAAGTCTTGAATGTAGAGAATAGTAGATACGTGTAATAATGATAGTAAATTGGGTAATAGTAAACATTCAGGAAAATAAAAGAATAAAAAGAATTATCATATTTATATTCATTCTTTTATGGCTTACCAAAATTATTTACAATTTATAGTATTTATCCCATTACTCACTTTGTACAAACTCTACAAGTACAAACTCTACAGGAACAAAGTTGTCAGACTTGCTTAGTCTGGGATTTTCTTGACCTGCTGAAACTTGCTTTTAACTTTTTTAGCTGCAACAACAGTGGTCTACTGACAATGTAACTATCATCTAAATTGTTTTGCTTTCATTTTTCTTTGTAGGTCTGCATGATATTTGATTTTTATACTATTTTTCATATTTTGTAACTAAGTGGTAATAATAATATGCAGTGTAAGAATGAATCTAACATAAAACACAAGGGAGAAAGGGTAAACATTGGAAAGTGTGTACAAAAATTTTAACTGCATTATTATGAAGTTTTTTCCTGGCTTAGTTTGGTTTGTTGGTCTTTTTTTAGTTATTGTTATTGTCTTGTTTGTTGTTTTTTTTCATTTGCTGCTAAAATTATAAAGTTAATATTCCATATACAGTACCAATAAATTGTTGATTTTTGAAGTGTTTCTTGGGCCCATATAAACTTCAGAAATTGCAGTGCAACTGAGGCCTTAACTTCAAGCAACATACATCTAAGTCGTTGGACTTGTTCATTCATACATATGTCTGCTGACCACTTTAATTAGTTCTTTACTTTCAATTCAGTGTATCCACGATTTTTTTGGCCAAGAGCTATTTAGTTTGGTGGGGATGCCTCCATGCCCCTAGGCTTCAATATTGCTACACTGAAACTGTATCCCCATGAAGCATAACCCAGTAAAGCCATCGGTGATGTTGAATCATGAGCACAGTTAGTGCTAAAAATATCTCTTTCATATCTTACTTATTGTATACAAACATAATTTAAACACTCAGAAAATGTAATATTTGGGCTTTTCAGTGTGTACTCATACATATTTGACCTAAGAATTTAAGCATTTCTGCTTTCTTATAAGAATTTTTAAGTATCAAGTACAAGTGTTTTGATATCTCATTTAGTAACTAAATTAAAAAAAAAATTAAAAAGTGCTTAGATACTTTTAGAGTTGTGAAATCTCAATCTCAAAAGCTATGCAATGTCAAAGTAAACGTTACATGCAAAATCTTAACTTCTTCGTAGATATGAGTAATTGATCAGTTTAGTTATTTCTCTCACATAGGTCATCAACATGGAAACATACAGATTGTCTTCTTTTCTGTGAATCCATCACTTGAGAGAAAGAAACAAACACTTTTCAACTTACCTATTGATTTATGCTGTAGAAATGAATTTTTTTTCATTGACTTCCTAAATTTTGAAGATGAGATGTAGAATTTAGTTTACTGTGCACTAAGCTCCCGTCTTTGAAAGCTAGTATTCTAGCTATATTTTTTTGGTCACAAATTTATTGTAGGAGTCAGAATGGCAGAATAGAAAGGAATTAAAACTATATATATTAAAAATGTTGTTTGGGTTTTTAAACGATTCTTCCATGCAGTTTTGAGAATGTCATTAATAATACCTTGCCATTTTAGATTGGAAGCTTGAAGTCTTAATTATTAATAGAGATAACACCTTGTTCCAATATGTTAAAAGCATTGATGGAATCAGATGATTCTTCTTCTTGTGTCCAGCTTACTATGCCCCTCCTTGAAGCAGGATAAACAAGTGTTTTATTCTTTTCCCTTTTCTCTTTGCCCATACACCATACACAAAAGCTTACCACAGAAGTTGTAGATTGACACCAGATGGCAACCCAGGCCCACACAGCCACTCAGTCACTCCCCCCTGAGGGAGATGGGGGAAAGAATTGGATAAGTAAAAATGAAAAAACTCATGGGTTGAGAAAAAGATAGAAAAAGCAAAAGATATGCATGTAAGCAGAAGCAAAACAAAGAATTCATTCACTGCTTCCCATGGGCAGGCAGGTGTTCAGCCTCCTCCAGGGAATCAGGGCTCCATCATGCGAAATGGTGACTTCGGAAGACAGATGTCATCACTCCAAATGTCCCCTCCTCCTTCTTCTTCCCCCAGCTTTGTATGCTGATCATACATATGGTGTGGGATATCCCTTGGGTCAGTTGGAGTCAGCTGTCTCGGCTGTGCTCCCTCACAACTTCTTGTGCACCTCCATCTAACTGATGCTGTGGTGTAGGATGCAGAAAAGGCCTTTGCTCTTTGTAAGCGCTGCTCAGCGGTAACAAACCCCTGTATTATTAACACGGTTTCCAGACAACCCCCCAACATAGCCCTTTAGTAGCTGCTATGAAGAAAGTTAACTCTATCTCAGCCAAAACCAGTAAAGAAGTAAAAGGAAAAGACTGCTGAGGATATTTCTCTATATACAATGTCTGAATAAGCAGCAGCAGAAAATTTAGATTTATGGAATACAGAAGTGGATTATAAGATAATACCAATTGAATACCCTCAAATATTAAGGCATGGAAATGTAATACTTTGTGAGTCTGGTTAATTTAATTTTCAGACATGAAATAGGTTTTCTTTTCTTGACCAAATAAGAAAGGAAAGGCATAAAAACACTTATGTCAAAATTTTCCTAGTGTCTATTTCCAATATTTATCTCTTCTACTACTTTACCAAAAGTTTGATTTATTTTTCTTACTACAGTGTAAAGTAAATATATGCAGGAATACTTCCAAAGAATGCCAAGGCAATGGAAGGATTAAAAAAAAATAGGTTTATTTCAGGTGCAAGGATCACTTTTTTTATGATGCAGTGCATTGGGCCTTCAGGGGCAAAAGGTGAGTTTCTGCCCCCTCAGGGCCCCTTTTATCCTCTCTGTTTCTCCCCCGCCTTCTCAAGACCTCTGTACATGTCTGTTAGGGCTATCACTCTCCTCTCATATACCAGAGAGAGAGGCTGAGAACTTCTCTTGCTATGTGGGAGAGGGAAGCATTGAAACTGCCTTTGAGAAGGAGTTACCATTAAGGCAGAAAGCCTTCCGAGGGAAAACCAAGTTCCTAACTTTCTGCTACAAGTTCTTCCAAAATTGTATCTATCCCTACATACATATATATATATACATATATATATAAACTGCTCATTCTAGACTTATGGAACCTATTTCAATAAAAATCTGGGTCAGAAATGATATATTTTTTTTCTATTGAACACTTACTTTGTTATAGAGATTTATTTTTTCTGTTGTATTTCATACATATAAAATAAAAATATTTAATATTTGGATGTTTTTCCTTGCAGCATGTCAAAAGTACCTTTTTGTGATCAAGAATTTGTGGAATTAATATATTCTCTTTTCACAAACATCTTTTTTCTATTGTTTCATGTGCTTAAGGAATGTGTTTGCTTGATCTATCTTTGCATTTTTTCCTGATCATTAGAAGTTACCACTTTCACAGTGAAATACTGCTAAATCATGATAGCATATGTAAAGTATGTTTATTTGGAATTCAAAGGCTTGAGTATAGTTTATGAAAAAAAAACCCCAACAACAATCCTGTGTTTGTTTAAAATAACATACTTCCATTCTGGTAACCATGGCAGCATAGTGAGAGTGGCAGAACTTTTCTAAAGTCATTTGGAAAATACTTCTGTAAGTAGATCAGAACTGAATCACTACTGTCACCCATAAGGTTTGATTTCTTTTAAAATTCTAGTCATAACTTGTTCATCAAATACATTCAATAGGCTCAAAGAAAAGTAGACTGAAAAACAGCTTCAGGCTTTTCAATGGTGGGGCCTAAAAACTAATTTTTGAACATGAATTATACAGTTTGTGTCTCGGACAGCCTGAAGAAACAAAAGCCATGGCATATTCATGCTCTGCATAGGACATTTGTTTTTTAGGCTTTGTATGCTACTTTAACGCTACCACCTGAATATAAAAGTCCTGTGCACTGTGAGACACTCCTTCCTTTACTACCTGGGGGAGGAAATGAGAGTCAGAAAACAGCTTTTAAACAGTTTTCAAAAACACCACAGGTAAACTTCTTTTTCTCTTTCTGTTCCTATTTTCTATTTCCATGGCTGTGTATATTATAATGTTCATGGGCTGAAGTGCCTAAGTTCTGTGCAGTTGTGCAAATTCTCATCTGGTACCTTAAAAGATGTTGCCAGTAGCAAATAGTATTGTGACAGGGTTAAGTATGGATGGCAATAAACCAGCTGGACCACCCTTTGTTTCCCCTTCAATGATTTTAGATAAATAATGTCAACAGTCCTTTATTTTAGAAAATATCAAATGGAAATTAGTGTACTTTTTTTTTCTTTTTAAGATTCCAAAAGGGCTAATGCACAAGGTATTCAAATATGTGTATGCAGCTGTATTTTCGCATTCAAAACACTCTGAAATACTCAGACAGACAACAAAACCAAACTTTAAGATTTCATTTCTGATGTCTAGATTTGGAAAAGATGGTAATTTTACATGTGACATAATGCATTATACATTTATGTTTGTCGAGCTGTCAGGTCCAAACATTGTGATAAAAGTGGTTAATTACTAACAGCAAGACTTTGTCAACCACTTCACACACTAATTTGATTTGGTAATAAATTATAGAATTATAGAACCACATAATGGTTAAGATTAGAAAAGACCTTAAAGATGATCTAGTTGCCAGCCACCTGCCATGGGCATGGAACCTTGCACTAGACCAGGTTGCTCAAAACCCCAGCCAACCTGGCCTTGAATGCTTCAATGCCTCTTTCTAACCAGTGCTACATTATGTGATAAAAACTGAATAGGAAAGAACATCTTCAGGGATTAGTAAATGCTAACGAGAGGAGGGAATTGTCCCTTTAAGTACTTAAGACTTGGAATGAGAACACGGATAAATTTGTACAGAAGCCGTAAACTCCATCTAGCTAAAGAGTCTAACTTATTGTTTGTTTCGGGTTTTTTTTTATCTTCAAGCAATGAAAAGGGGCTCTGGCTTGACCTTAGCTCATTTTAGGTATGGATTTGTTCAGTTAGGAGTATTATTTTTTCTCTGTCTTTTTACAGTGAGGGAGAAACAGTTACCTCTAAAGAGCATTCATGAGGTTGATGGCACTTCATAGTAAGTCTCTCATTTAAGTACGTAAAGCTAGATAGATCAAGGCCACAGGGTTTTGTGGAAGTTCAACTGATCATCTGTACAAAACAGAAGCAGAATTCTAGACACATGCTATTGCATTTCTGGACCATCACTTCTCTTATATACACCTTTTTTTATACACACTTTCTCCGAGACCCCTCCTCAGCTGTGGGCTCAGCCGTGCCCTGCGGTGGGTGGGTCGGAGCCGGCTGGTGTCTGGCATAGGGCAGCCCCGGCCTCCCCTCACAGAGCCCCTCTGAAGCCCCTGCTGCTGTCAGAGCTTGGGCATGGGAGCTCAATACAGTTCTTAACTCACACAGAACAGACCACCATTACATTTTTCATTAGTTTGTTCTTGATGTGTTTCATTTCTCATTTTACCCTGACTGCCACGTGTACTGATTTTATGTGGTAAAAACTTACATTTTTCATTGTGTACTGAGCAAGACTCTTTTCTCTTTGACTGCTATATGCTTAAGGGGACAAATGCAACCAGCATAAAACTGCATTTCATGTTGCATGGAGAGCTGTGGGCAGCCCTGTGTGTTTTGAGGTGAAATTCAGGATCTAGTAATTTTGCTGAAAGAAGGAGGCAGAGGACACTTCCTTCACAGTGACCCTTGCAGACCTCTGGATATAAACCAAATGCAGGCTGGAGATGACGTGAACTGCGGCTGCTCCATTTCTGCAGCTGCTCCACTGCTGTTCACTCACCAGGCTAGGGTTTCTAGGTGTCAGAGCAAATGGAATATACAACAAAGGACAAACTTTTTTTTTTTTTCTGCAAGAAATGAAAAAAAAAAGACAACAAACCAAAACGAATCCAAACAAAAAAAAAATGCCAACCCCTTCTATTGTAAAAGAGGAAGGCAACTTCAGCGGTCAGTCATGGTTACTTGGTCCTCTAATTAGGTTAAGTAAGCTTGTGAATTATTTTCCGCTTTCACCTGTTGGCGCGGGCGAATAGAGACCATACAGAGCAATCGCAGGATGCTCTGCTAAGTCTAGGTTTTTTTTCCATTGAGATGTCTAAATAATTTCAGAAACATTAGCCAATCTGCTACTGATGGCTGCTACCACAAAACTGCTGGCACTGGTGTGGCAATACCAGCCGCAGCTGCTGGTGGCAGTGCTGGTCTCTGCCCATCTGCCCTGCCTTCCCTCTTCTCAGCTACCGGACAATATAGAAAAAGATGTAAATCCCAGTTACAATATACAATAAATATTTGATAGTGAATATTTCCAGCAGAATACAGTTCATCCTTTGTACAATGAGAGTAAAGACATTAAGGACGTAAAATCTGCCTCTAATTATTGACAGCTCTTCTTGAGTCCCTCTGATAAGTAGAGCATCATAGAGTGATAGAATGGTTTAGGTTGGAAGGGACATTTATGTTTATCTAGTCCAACCTCCCTGCAATGAGAAGGGACATCTTCAACTGCAACAGGTTGCTCAGAGCCCCGTCGAGCCTCACACTGAGTATCTCCAGCAATGGGGCATCTATCACCTCTGTGGGCATCCTGTCCTAGCATTTTACCATCCTCATCAAAAAATCCTTTCTCTGCATCTAATCTGAAATTAACTGCATTTCAGTTTAAAGGGACTGAAATGCAGTGTCATAGAGATCTGGAACGTTGCAGTGTGTTACTTCCTATGGGTCAGTTCAATTAGAGCAGTGGTTATTTCACCTGCCTGACATTTTTATATACACAGATGTCAATTAACACAGCCCAATGTCAAGTGGTTTTGGTTTTTGTGGTAGGGGCCACCTTCCTACAAATGCTAACACAGTAATAAAATATGATTGCTATAATCACAGTCTAACTTGTTTCTTTTGTCAAGGCAATGAAATTGGCTTTTCACATCAGTAGTCCACATTTGAATCATATTTCTGTTTAACAGCTGGAGGCTGTCATGAGTGAAATGAGACTCATCAGCCTCAGGAGGAGGAGCAAGTATTCATCTTTAAACCGATCTCAAAATGTAGTTCTTATTTTTAAGAAACTCTGGGAGTAGCAACAAGGTTACAGAATATCTGTTTCAATTTACCGAGGGAAAACCATAATGACTTTTGAGTTCACTTTTGTGCTGAGCTAGCTTCACAAGGCTTATGCACAGTATTTGATCATTTGTGTCAATTAATTACCATGAGCTGCATTTTACACAGATGTAAAGCTGAACTGCCCTGATAGTAGCTAAAAGTGGGACACTGATAAAATGCACCTGGAACTGATTTAGACATAAGAAAGATTCCCCCATCAGGTTGGAAGACTGGAGAATCTGACACAGATTCTGAAGAAGAATTATTCAAATTTTTTCAAAAGTTAACCAAATTCCTGGTTGAATTATTAATACCATCACATTGCATGCAAAGGCAGATTATTTTAATTGAACCATAAAACAGTGTCTTTTACCTGTGATCAAAAAAAAAAACAAGGAGCCACCCAACAGAGCAGATCATGGGCACAGTACACCTTCACTCATGGGTACAAACAGCTATATCTTGGAATTATTATGGAAAACATGTTTTAATCAATAAAATTCCAATTTATTGTAGTGAGTCTTTCAACCCTGTAAGCATCTGTAAGGAAGGCATGGTGATTTTTAATGGGCGATTAATGGGCAAAACCTCAAAAATTAAATCTTTGTTTTTCTTTCCCATTTGTATCTTGGCCAAATCTATTGTTTATTTAATGCCTGTCATGGTTTACTGACACTACAAGGACCAAAATATATTTTGAGGAGTTAGTATAACCTCTTTGCCCCTTTCCCTCAAGAATTAGCAGGTTGGCATAAATCACTGACTCCTGTGTAAGAAAGAGGGAAAGGAGTTATGAATTATCAGTTTGGCATTTCACATGAATAAATGGACCTACTAGAATGATTGAAGTTACATATTCAAGAAAGGTATCTCTCTGACACATAGGTGCCATAGAAAATTGTGATAAATTGCCTAGGGTTTTTTTTTTATTATTATTATTGCCATAGTGAGAAGAGTTGGATGGAACATGTTGCAACTGACATCCACCCTGCTAATGTCAATGAAGGGGAGAAAAGATCCAACTAAAATAACATTTTAAATGTTTTAGCTATATATTTTAAAGAAATCCAGAGTCTGAGATATTTATACAGCTGCATATCATTGTTTACAAAAGAAAAGCATTTGTTTTCATTTTTTTTACTTAATTTTGGTATTACTTTAGACAGTGCACGTACAGAAGTAGCAAAAATGTTGTCATTATTTGCAGAAATGTTCTCCTCTGAGATTGTTCCCTTATCTATGATATAGTCGTTGTCTCTTTTGGAATACCTGTCTGTAGATACAGCTATTATACATAGACAATTCAGGGCACAAGGCATTCTAGTTTTATTTCAAAATGCTCTGAGCTAGTCTGTTAAAAAAAAACCCAAACAACCCTGAAGAAATTATATACTGCTTCTGTTCTAGTTCTTGATCTTTAGTTTGAAAAGCAGACTTCTGTCTTTTGAAATAGTGTCATATAATATCTACTCTACAGATTCATGGTATTTAAAAGTTAATTTCGGTCATCTTAATAGCTACTGGAAACTTCCAAGTGAGAAATACAAACAATTGCATTTATTTTTTTCAACCAAGTCTGGAAAAAAATGTTCAAAACATATTAAGAGAAAAATTGCTACTGAATTTTCTGGTGGCCTTATATTGATGGACAAATGGATATTAAATAACTAATTAAGAAAATGAGATTTTTAGCTAAAGACAGTCATTTTAACCTTTATTTATATTTAAAAACTAAATATGTACTCACCTTCAGCTTTATTGAAGAAATGACAGTCCCCAGTAAGATGCTAGGTTACTTTTTTTAAAGAAAAGAAAAAGACAGCCTTGTGAATCAATAAAATATTTTATAAAGTGGCAGTATATTTACAAGTAAATAGCATGGTAGGGTGAGTTTATAACCTGACACTGGTGAAAAATGGAATTTTCCAAACTTCTAAGCCACTGAGACAATACAACATGTTGGGTTTATTTCTTTTGAAAAGAATGCTTCTGGATATCCCATAAAATTGCAGTTTACTACTGACTCTTTATCAGCTCTGTCATTTCAAAGTAAATTACTGACTTTCCTACAATTCTGAATGAAGTGGTACTGGAAAAAACAACAATTGTTTATTCTGAGCTATGTGTTAAGCCTTATACATACTTAATTGCATGATCTTCAAAGGACAAATATATAATGGTAGTTTAATTTTCATGTCAAGCTTTTGCTTTCCCTTTCTGTTGTGTGATGTGAAAAATAAACTGGTAATGTATTTATTTTTAAATATTTTTTTAATCATTTGCCTATTAGGTAAAATCCTGCACTCCCAATCATTACTAATATTTTATCTGTTGGGTTCAGTGATGTAATGGTTTTCCATTTCCTTGTGTTTGATTATTGTATAACACTAAGAGAATAAGTCATGAAATTACACTGGAATTCAAAGTACAGTGTAAAAACTAATGATTGAGAAACTTATAAAACTATTATATTAGTGTCTTTATTGTTATAAGAACTTGTTAGGTTTGATGACTTTAGATGAGTGCTAAATAGTTGTACTGTAAGTAGGCCACAAAACCAGCACAATACAATTGTTATATACTGATGTGGGACAGTTTCCTCTGTTTTTCCCTCATGACCTTGAGCCATGATGTAGATCATTATTTAACTATTAGGATTGATGAAAGGACAGCATACAAAGAAAACTGTAGCTTTTGTGTGACTTATAAGAATTTCACCATGGAAATGGAGGAAACAGAATATGTTCCAGTTCCCGATATATTATATTTCAGAGGGAGAATCTGTTTAAATTAAAACTTACAGCTAAAATTAAAGTTGATCCTTTCACCTCAAACTTTTAAGTAGTATTTTAATCAAACTAAAATCCAAATGTTTGATTGTGCTAAAAAAGTAAATATTTTACAGTTTTCCCCCACACTTTCACAAGATATAATTTCTATCTATTTCTGTATTTCTTTAAATTGCTGTATGTTTGTGTGGCCAGATATTGTTAGAGGGGAGGTTGAGAAGGGCAGGGCAGGGATGGCTACAGGGTTGGCTTCTGTCAGAAGCTGCTAGAAGTTCCCTCTGTGTCTGACAGAGCCAAGGCCAGCTGGCCAAGGCCGAGCCAATCAGAGATGGCAGTAACACGTCTGTGATAGCATATTTAAGAAGGAAAAAAACCCCAGTTATTATGCAGATGTAATTATGCTCAAAGAAGAGAGGAATGCGAATATATGAGAGGCACAACTATTCAGATATCAATATCAGTTCAGGCATTGGAGGTGAGATTCCCCTGCAGCCTGTGGTGAAGACCACAGTGAAGCAGCCTATGGAGGTCATTGGGGGTAAATATAAAACAAATGTTGTTATGAGTGAGCAGACTCTTCAAGACTTCAAGAAAAGCTGGACTAGTTAGCTCCCAGACTGACTGAAAGCTGTACATCTGCTGAGCCTTAAATTTCTTCAGTAAGCTGGAATAAATCCTAAATTCAGCTGTTGAAAAGATCACCAAATAGAACCAAAACAGAACAAAACAAAGTGAGAAAAAAGACATTTCTCCTTTCTTATTTTTTAACTGCTGATTCAGTCACTAAGAATGGACAAAACAACTATTGGATTTATGTAAGGGCAATCTATTCTCAGGCCTTGTGATCACTAAGGAATAACATGGGGAAGTGGGACATATCAGCTATTTTGGTTATAGCAAGTAAAAGACTACTGGTAGAAATCCCCAGCTGCAGGACAAAGGAGTGCTATAAATATATTGGTAAACTACAGGGATTCTGTATTTCAACCAAGCTACAATCTAGTAGGATGATGATTTCCCAAAGTTTGAAGGTGCTAGAGCGTATTCAAAAAAACCTAAAAGCATGTGAAAATTGTAGGGGTTTTTTAATGCTTCTGTTGCAGAAATCAGGGATTTTATCTGATGTTTTAAAGCAAGAGGGATGGTTAAACTTTCCTTTCAAATTTTCAAAGCTAAAATACTCTTATAGTGAGAAACACTGGAGAGTTTCAATTTTAAATGAAAACTAGCAGCTGTCCATGGTTTTCTGAACTTCTAGAACAGTACTTGATAAGATCTGTTAGTCAGTTTAAAGAAACACAATGCCATCTGTAAAAGTGTTCTCTGGGCAGGTTTTGGATAATGGCTTCTCCCTGTGTGACTGCCCAGAGTGGCCTTATGGGCCCCTGCCATCTGGTGTCCACATGACCGTATTTTTCTATTCAATAGTAATTCAAATATTATAACCAATTCATTGAGGAAAAAAGAGTTTGAACTGGCTTCTTGAAAGTAGTTACATTGCTCAACTTCAATTTTTTCCTTAACCTGTCCTTCCTTGTTTGTCTCTCTTGTTTTCCATTTCTCTAGGTTTCAATAATATATCATTTCTTCATTAGAATAAGTGTCATATGGGTTTATTTCTGTTGTTTCTAACGAGTCAGTGTTATGTTATTTCTACTGAACGAGTTTCTTAAAGCCTATGATGGAGCATGGAGCATATGGGCCATCAGGTCATTTTGCTAACAGTAATTTTATAGTATTCTTGAAGCCAGGAAGAAATTCTATGAAAAAATATTCTTCAACACTCCTTGTATTACTTTTACCGTTCACATATTTATTTTTTTTGTCTTGGTATTTTGATTGTAGCGATTACTTCGAATCTGTATTTTCTATCACATCTGTGATCTTTTTTAATTATAAGGCACTATCTGTTACTAGGTGTATGCTTTTATATATCCAAATAAGCAATGCCCTTGTATCTCATTATTAGGGTTCCAACTTAATACTTTTTATTTATGTCATTCTGCAAAAGAGATATCAGGAAAAAAAAGAAAAAGAGAGTTAAATTCATGTTGTGGCCTCTAATTTGGTGAAGAGTACAAGACACAAAATAAATGACAATTTTTTTTTTTCTAATGTAGTCAAAATTATGTAGACCAACATTTTTAAAATAACTGTGCTGCCAAGTGCCGTACATGAGAAGTCTCTTAATTAATGTCTTTGCAAACAAAAAAAAAGACCTCCTGCTGTATCTGTAGTCTGACCATTAAAAGTATTCTCCAATTCATTCTTTTATTTTTATCTGGGGTAATTCAAAACTTTGGAGACTTGAAATTATCCTCACAATGTCGGTAACACATTTTAGAGCAAATGCAGCAAAACTCATGGTGGAAAATTTCATTCAATTTATTCTGCCTATGAATATATTTGTGTATTGAAGCTTTTGTGCTCTCTGATTTTTTATTCATTAATTGCAACTTTCTAAATTCAGAACAACTGTGGTATATTCAGTTCTTTTATACAGTGATAAAATATACCTTTTCTCCAAATACTGTCATGTCAAGGTATCAAATATATACATCCTTTTTTCTTTTCCAGCAATGACAGTATTCATTGCTATGTGAATCAATTGCTAGGAGACTTGATACGGAATAATTGAAATGTTTTGGTTTCATTTTTGAAGCATAATTATTTAATGAACAAAATTATGTCTAGAACTGTTATATATTTTTCAGTATAAATCAAACTTTTCAAAAATTAAAATGTAAATAAATGTAAATCAAAGGAGCTTAATGAATAATCAAGTTTTGTCTCTATTATATTAATTACTGCATCTAATACCTTGTTTAATTGAAACAGTGGCATTGCCCTTCTGTGTGACTTCTTGACTGGAAAGAGGTTGATATTTACATGTGTAAGTTTATATTTTCATCATAATAGAGACGTAAAGAACTCACTCATTGAAAAGTCTTGTTCAGTTTACAAACTTCACAGAATCATTGAATGGTTTGGGTTAGAAGGGACTTTAAAGGTCATGTAGTTCCAACCTCACCACCATAGGCTGGAACACCTTCCACTAGATTAGGTTGCTCAAATTCCTATCCATCTTGGACATGAACAGTTCAAGGGATGGGACATGCACAGCTTCTCTGGGCAACCCCTTCCAGTGCCTCAACACCCTCTGAGTAGAGCATTTCTTCCTGACATCTGATCTAAATCTTTTGTCTTTTAGTATAAAACTGTTCCCCCTTGACCTATCACTATCTGCCTATGTAAAATGTCACTCTCCCTCTTTTTTTATAAGCCCCCTTTAGGTACTGGAAGGCCACAGTGAGGTCTTCCAGGAACCTTCTCTTTTCCAGGCTGAACAACCTTATCTCTCTCAGCCTGTGTTTGTAAGAGGTTCTCAGTACGCTATGACCCTCCTCTGGGCCACAGCTTGTCAGTCTGCTCTAGAAAAACTGACATTTCTTATAATATCTTTCCATAGGGAATTTTAGGGTGTTTTGTCTAGTTTCCACACAGTACTTGTTAAGGCTTTCTTGAAGGTAATTCTTGAAATTTTTGATTGAATCTGAAAATTATTCAAAACAAATTATTGAAGGAATGAGTATTCCTGAGCTGTGTATTTTTATTTTAAATTCAGAACCTTTCTGTAAGTTGAAGCTATCACTAGGAGAATGAGTGTATATCCAAAAAGACTGCCATAACTTGTTAACTTTAAAATTGTAGGTGTTGGAACTTGAAGTATGAACACCCAATATTTGTTACTGAGGAAAGATCCGTGATATAACACATCTATACATAATAATATTTCGTTTCAAAGTTCATGACTTCAAAGTGTGTAGTCACATAGTTTACATGAGCAGATAATTAATGTATCTTCAAATTCCAAATGCATCTAGAGCAGGGCAGCATGTCTGGAGTAGAACCAATATAACAAAGGAGATCTCATGTTGTTTGTCTTGCTGCATGAAACATATATCGTACCAGCCCTTCCTCCTGCCTAATATTGCTTCTTCATTACAGTTAAATACTTCCCAAATGCTGTGCTATATTAGCATGTTAATGTATCTGCTAATATTTTATAATTACAACTTGTTAAAGACTGATTTCAGTTTAGTCTTTCTTCTGTTCTATTGTGTTACAATCAGAACATGTGAAACACCTTAAAGCAATTCTGATTTTCCTATGTCATATACAAAATAAAACAATAAAGATGACCTCCAAAGCTTTGGAAACTAGTCCTCATGATCCCATATGAGAAAATGGAAGAAATCTTGTTGATTCATTCTCAATCAGTAAAGGAGGAATGGATTTTTTTGTATCAAATATAAATTTAAATCACCATAAATTTAAATTGCCAGTTTTAACCGTAGAGGTTGTATGTAGAATGTAAAGCTGTCCATCACATTAATTAACTCACAGCTTTTCTTCAGCTATTTCTGCAGAAAGGCCTGAGAACACGTAAGTTTTGCAGTAGATAATAGCATGATTTGTTGAGAATTTCCAGAGTTAAGTTGTATCCACTGAGAGTGTTCTGTCTCTGTAACACAGTCATGTCTGGTGGTTGAAGCATCTTTGATGTTCTCAAACCTGCCATTAGAAAAAGAGGAAAAAAATCTTCAAACCTGACTAGAATCTTTCCTCACTGTTCTCCCTACCCTGTGACTTCAAATGATTTTTCTGATATTAGTCTCATGGAATACATACCATTTTCTCTAGCTGATGGTTCCTTGAAAGTCTGGGATACAGTATGAGGAACTGTCTAAGTACAGTAATGTCTTACTTTGATATAAATGAGGATTATATATTCTTAAACTTATTTTTAAAATGGAGAGAGCATACTGAAAATGTACTAAGAATATATTGAGAGAGACTGCTATTTTTTAGACTGGTCCTAAATTTATTTTTCATAAATGCTGGTTTATAAATATTTAGTTTATATTCACAATGCAGAGGAACATTGTTAGTACTGTAAGATAAATCCTACTAATTAGTCCATAGCTGGGCCAAAACTTTTACATAATTGATATTTATGTCTAAATTTTGCAAGCTTTAAATAGGAAAATTACCTTGCATTTTCATTAATACCTTCATTGTTTCAAAATTTTAGAATTCTAAAATGAATACTGAAATTATAGTAAAATACACTTTGAATGTAAAGGGAAGCAATTCAAGTTTGATATATCAAAAGAGGAAAACTCAGAATAAAGATGCAAAAAGCATGAAAAACTTTATAACTCCCTAAGTAAATGAAACTTTATACGGTTCAAAAAGAGTACAAACAAGTCACAGGTCTTTCGAGGGAATACAAAAGTCTTTTTTGTATTGAAAATTTTGCAGTGAAAGATTGTGCATGAGACTGAATGAACAGTAGATAACATGTCCAAGAAATGCTTGCAGAGACTGCAAGGTTTAAATATATTCTGAAATTGAGATAATCAAATTAAAGATTATACTTTCTCATCTCTTGTTATGGATCTCAGTAGCAGTGGGTGATACTTCATAGTGGTGGATAAAGGGGAAATCTGACAGGATTGAAACAAAGGAAGATAAAGGTCTGTGACAGAGATTCATTTGGGCATCTTTTCATCTATTTTCTGTCTGGTAAGAAATATTGGAGCTAAAAAAATCTTAAAATTTTTAAATCTAATTTTTAGGTAAATTCCAAGATACTGACAGGTAAAGGTTTTAATACAAATGTATAATATGATGTTATATTATTATATATAACATACATAATATAATATAATATTGTAATATATGTGTTAAAGTCCCTGATGTCCCTGAATCACTAAAGTTAATAAATTGTTTCACTAATTTGAGAAATTTGTTCCTTTTTTCCCATCTGGAAAGATAAAATCAGGCAGGGTTGTTTTCTAGGGAGCTGGATTTATTTTTTTATGATAGTATGTCATGCAAATACCATCTGTTAAGAAAACACTTGACAGTTTGTCAGGGAAAATAGAAGCTAAAACCTGGGCCGTGTTTAACAAGGCCTGTAGACATCCAGGAAGATGTGTCAAATTTCAGACATATGACACCTGTCCTGTTTCAGGAAACAGTATTTCTATGGATGAGAGATAGCCTGAATCACCTTTCCCTGATACTGGTGTGAGAGTGCATTGACAGAGTAAAGTAGTGGCCAAAAAGAAAATTTTGCAAAGGTCATCATCCATCTGAGGAGATCACTTCATTCTGTGCTATGACTAAGGTCTCACTCCATATTTACTGGAGTTCCAAAATACTTATGCATTTTATATGTAAAAATATATGTACATATGTATATATGTACATATATATATATGTATATATGTATATATGTATATATGTATATATGTATATATGTGTATATGTAAAACGAGGTGGCTTCTCTGCAGTGTGTTTGTGCTTAGAACATGGTAGCAAATGCAACATTCTCCACCTGGTATTACAGTTCTTACCATAAGGTTCAAGTTTAGTAATCTTGGCAAGTTGGATAACCATACAGTCATATTGCTTATTTTTGTGTTTGAGTGATTCATCAGTCCAAATTGAACCTTCCTTCCACTAACGTAGCTACAGTTTTGTGCTAAAGGTAGTAAATATTTGATTTTTTTTTTGCTCTGAAAAAGGGAAGAAATGTTAGTAGGAAGATAATTTATTTTAAGAAACATTGGTCTACAAGCAGTTTGCTTTTCTAGCAAGATCAAGTTTTGTCTATAATTGCATTTCAGTGCTGACATTTCCCAAGAAACTACAAGATTAAATTCTCAGAATAAAATATATAAATACTAGCTAGTATAGAATTCTTCTGAAAGCCTTTATTCACATGCACAAAACTCTTTATCAGTCTAAGTATTTTTAGTGAAATTAACAGGAGTGTATTTAAGATAGTAGATTCCACATGCTAAAGATGGACAAAAGTCCAGCTGAACTGAATTTTTACTCATGTTTGGGTTTTTTATTTAGCAGGAAATAATTTTTTAGGTAAGACATCTTATTTTTAATTGAATCTTCAAAGAAATTTCTGAGATTATCATAATCTTTCTTGATGTAGTTTAATGGAAGAGTATACAGTACAATAGGTAGCATTAAAAAGTTGTTGAGAAAGAAGTGTTTCTTTCCTGTATTCTTAAAACATTCTACGTGAAAAAACCCTACAAATGTTGAAATACACTGTAATGATTGCAGTTTGTCTACTTCTCTGCAGAAGAACCTATGCTTCAGGTCAAGAATTTTGTTCCTTACTAGAACATTGTCTAAGTTGTATTTTTGTAGTACTGTAATGCAGTTTTTTAGTTCTTAAAATCTTTTGTAAAACTTTGGATTTCTATATAAATTAATTGTCCCTGAAGCTGCCAAAACACATAAAGATTCCTAGCTCTTAACATCAGATTGCATATACTCTGCTTGTCACCACTCCTTTTGCTGCTGTATTCAATTTGAAAGCATATCACTGTGTGGGAAAACCAGACGCTTTTTACATCTAATCTTTCATCGCCTTTCAGCTGTACAGTTGTCATCTGTAATACAGTCAGGCTTGTATAATTTATATGTGGGTATGTACAGGATAGACAGCATGTGTGTATTTGGGTTTTCTGTATATTCAGCTTTATGTCTTTTCTTTATGATTAATTACTTTTCATTCCACATATTCCTTAAATACCTTTTTGCTAAGTAAGAAGAAAAAAAAGGGAAAATTGAATGTTCAAATTGGTTTCAATTTTGAAAGGGCTGTAAGTTTATATGTTTATCTACATAGTATTAATTAAATATCATTGTCTGGAGGGAGAAAGAATGAAGGACAAAGAGAGTGGAATAGTATCAGAGTCTCTCTTCCTAGCTGAAAGCAAAAAATAGAGGTTTGAGTCTCATTTGCATGAGCACATAAGCAGCTAGTTACAAATGGATTGCTCTGTGTGGTATTTTGTATATTTTTAAGATTAACTTTATCTTCATGACAAAGTGGTGATCAGTCAAAGGTTGCACTTGATAATCTTGGAGGTTTTTTTCCATCTAAATGATTCTGTGATTCATAAAAATTATTATAGTTGTACAGTAGTATAGTTGGGTTCTTGGCTTTTGTTTATTTTAAGTCTTATTATGGAAAGATTTTATCATGGAGATTTTATTTTCTTGTATTTTTTCTTACACTATCTTCATCTTACAATGATGTGTTTTGAGTATTTTAGAAGGTGAATTCATGAATTGTTGTTTTTCCTATATGGGAAAAACTGTGGATCCTGATATATCCTTAAAAAGATGACTGTCCATGGGAAATCAGTCATTTTTTGTCCCACAGAAGCAAAATATGGGAGTTTTTTATCATGACAAAAAAAAAATACAACAAATAAATCAATTCTTTGGGGCTTCTTTTTGGTAATAATTTTAACTGATTCAAGAGAAAATGGTAAAATATAGTTGAATTCAGGATGTGGAAGTTTATGTAAGAGAAAAGTGAAGAGTCAACTTTACAGTTGCATGTCTAAATGTGTTTTTTCCTTTGCTTTGCAGTGACCCAGGGTGGGGATGCAGTTGCATCTGATACATGTCCTGATCCTGGAATTCCTGAAAATGGGAAAAGGGTAGGCTCTGACTTCAGGTAGGCACATTTAGTTTTCTATATGACCAAAAGGAAGGTATTTCCTGTTACATGTATACAGAACATGTAATTACAGATGTGTATAATTTACCTAGGTTTAAATTTATTGATTCTTTGTCAAAATAGCTCTAGTCCGTTGCATATCTTGAATTGTTTTTTTCTTGTTTCTTTTTTTAAATCAGTGCATTTTTAATAGGAATTTTAGAGCATAATAATCTCATCTATATAGAAAAAGCAGAACTCTCTGGACAGCGTAGAAGAAGAAGCAGAGAGTATTATCTGTTTTCCCGCTAAGTAAAAGCTGTTAAAAAACTTGGGGAACATGGCAAATTCAGTGTGTGATGAACTCTGCCTCCTTGGGTTTTTTTGTATTCAACTTTTGTTATATTAAAAAAAAAAAGACAATGTCAAATGGACCCCTATGGAGAAAGGAGGAAATTTGCTCCTACCCTGTTGAGAAAAAAGGCAAAGACTTCAAGATGCAGCAGAGAAGAGGGTCAAAAGAAGGAAATGGGAGCCTCCAGCTCCTGCAGAGATTTATGAATTCCTCAGCAGGAATGGACAGTCAGACCTAGGAGTAAATGTAAAGGAACAATTCATAGGAATTAGAAGGAATTTTGCAAAGTTCTCTGAAACTCCATAAACCAAATTAATGCAGTCTGATTCCTGAATCATGGCTCTTACAAGCTAGGTCTTAACAGATAGGAAAAATAAGTTAAAAATCTATTATATTTCTGACTGACATATTCCTTTTGGATTTTTCTTTATCCTCACAGGAGCTTGAGAAATCTTAAAGAACTCCAACACTAAGAGATTCAGTTATATGCAAAGTCATGGTCTCTTTAGCGACAGAGCAGAAGTTTAATGTGTTTTAAGAAATAATGAAGTGAAATAAGCTTTCAATACATAGATTAGAGATACAAGCTGTCCAGAAGATGTTTACTGTTGTCCTTTTGTATGTATTCTGATTCAACTTGTCCAAGTGCAGCTGCTACAAATGAAATTATAGGATACAAAAGTATAGTATGCATTTCTTGCCCAAAGGGCTGCTAATTTAGGAAAGCAAACGGAATTTTTGTCTAGGTCTTTATTAATACTTGATGTATTGAAGGAAGAAATATCAGTCAGTAGAAGATTAGGTAAAAATGGGATGCCAAAATATAACTCTTTCTCAACATGTATTAAAGTGCCTGTGTGTACATCCAAGGAACACCTGTATTCTTCCACTGTTATTTTGGAGAGTATTTGACTTTACTATTTGTGCAGGAATGCATCAGTTTCCCTCCTCTGCTTAAGTTTCTCCTCATTAAACCAAAAACGGTGCAGAACATACCTCCTCTGAATTCCTCCAAATCAAATACTTAGTTGAAAGAATTAAGGGCAACATCTAAAATCACTTTGTTATCAGTTGAGAGAGCAAAGGATCTCTGGAAAGAGTTAAGCCCGTAGCCAAAATGTTTAGTGGAAGACTGCATGAATTCAAACTTGAAGGACACTTTTTCACACCATTATCTCAAAATTCCAGAGTAAATTCAGCAGATTGGGATGGTGAGGGAGCCTGAGCACTTGACAAAATAAGAGGCTCCGAGTTCTGGGTTTGCTTAGCCTTTAGAGAATCTGAAGGAGATTGTTGCTGTCTACAGCTACTAAACAGGAGGGTGTAAAGAAAAGAAAGCCAGACTCTTCTCAAAGGTGAGCAGTGACAGGACTAGAGGCAATTGTGGGACATGGTAAACTACTACGAGATTCATGATAAAAAAAAACCCAAACACATTTTTACTATAAGGATCATCAAACACTGAAGTTTACAAAAGAATTCGTAGAATCTCCATCCAGGGAAGCATTCAGAACTCACCTGAACAGGGCTATGAACTCTCCGTTCCAACTGGGCTTGCTTGGAATGGGGCATTGGACTAGAAGACATCCTCTTCCAATCTGTGAATCTATAAATGTAGTACAGTTTTTATGTGTTCATGATACACTGTTGGCCAAAGAGATCTCATCTAGTTATGGTCCAAGTCAGTGGCATATAAACAGCGGTTAAGAAACAACAGCGGTCCCTGCTTGAAAACCTTAAGCTTGAAGGAGGTAATTTGAAAGAGAAAGGGAACTAGAATAATTTTGGGGAAACAGGTTCAAAGATCCAAAGCATGTGGACCCCAGCGTGGGAGAGCTCAAGAACAAATTTCTCAGCAATGCGTAAATACATCAAGAGGGAAAGCCCGAAAGAACCTTAAAGCTCAAAGTATATTTTAAGATATCTCAGGGAATCTAATGTCAAAGAACCTTGCAAAGCAGAGGCAACTATATATTGAACACACTCTCTTAGGAATGAGTGTGGGTTAAAGGTATTTTAAATGTCTGGAGCTTACTTATGAGCAATGCTCACTCAATTGACAGAGCAAGGCTATTTCCCTCCATCCTTTACCCCATCTAGCCTCTGATAATATTTTCATTTCACCAAGTGTATTTTACTGTTCATGGAGATAAATGGATGTATAAGGTGTTGAACAAGCAACATCATAAAAGATAGGATAAGTAAAACATGTTATATACTTTGATCACATTAATTATGTGCATGTTTTGGGCCTCCAAATTCTGAGTATTATTTGAAAGAAACAATATAATTTTGTTTTCCTCCTAAACCTTACTTGTTAATCTGAAGACTGATTATCCAACAACAACTGTTTTTCATGTACTTTAAAGTTTGATAATATCTATTTAAAACTTATCTTAGTTATCCTAGTGTTATCTATCTAAATCTGGCTGGACATTTAAATAGAGAATTTGGCTGGAATTTAGTTTTTGTTTCTCTGAAATGACAAATCAAGCTCTTTTATAGGAGAAGGGACTTAATATTTACTCTTGCTTGCATTTCTCCAATGTAATAAAAATACTCTGGAGAGTAAAGAAAGGCAATGTTTTTTTTTTATTTTCTAAGAGGCAAGCATAAACACCAGAAGGAGCTATTGTTCTTGTCAGGAGAATGACAACTGTGAATATTAATTTGAACCAAAACATGTGAAAATGCACATTATTCAAAATCTTTTCCAGTCTACCGAAAGACATGTTATGAGTGGGATTGATGGAAAGGCAAAGTGTTTATTTTCAAGACAGCCTGAGACCCAACTGATTCTGTGATGACAGGTTCTTTGAAAAGGGTTTCATCGTTTTCAGCATAATAATGGCATTCATTCTAATATCATAAAGCAAACAAAAAGGTATTGAAATCTTAACCTTTTCATTCTGTCCTCCTGCCACGCTTTTACTGTGTTCAGTTCAGGAAGTAGGGAGAAGATTTTCAGTGATTTTAAAACAATACAGTGGATATTGGGATTCATTTTGAGGGACAAATGGCAAGTCAGACTTTGCTAGATTAATGAAAACATAATCAATACAATTTTGGGGTCAATATCACATTTTATTTTTACATGAGACCTCAAAACAGTTTGTTTAAACAGATTGCTTTTAGCTGTCCTTAAATATTGTATGGTATGTGTTGTAAGGTGAGAATGCAGTCATTTTCCACATTATCACCAACACTCATAACACAAATAGCTTTTAAATTTTCAAAACAGTTTTTTTTAAAATTAAATTTTTAATGTTAGTCTTGCTTTATGTTAGTATTTTATTTTTCAAAAGAGCTTCTTTCAGTCAAACTTTAGCCTATTTTATAAACCTTCAAATATTGCTTTGATAGAGTTCAAATTTAAAATAGAAAAAGAAAAAAAAGGAAACAGATTTCTTCCCCATATTTAAAGTTTACATACAGAAATATCAAAACAAAGCACAATACTTCCAGTGCCCACAGATTTGCACAGTGAATAGGGAGATAAAGATGTAAAAAAAAATAACCAAAACCAAACCAAATCAACTCAATTAAAACCATTAATTTTTAACAATATATTAAATGAAGCAATAATTTTATTTGAAATCATAGATCAAACAAGATAAAAGACAGCTTTAAAAGCATGCTCCCTTTTTAAATAGGGAACTGTCAAGCATAATCAATGATCAATGTGGATGTTGTTTAGGAGTTTTATGGTAGTTTGTGTGTTTCAGGTGCATCCCATGTCCAACAATGCTTATTTAGATACGTAAGGAGCTTTTGAGTACTTCATGTTCTTATCTTGCTCTTTAATGTGATGGTTTTTGCTGTGTTTCTTGTTTATTTCAATTATGTTTTATTCAGTATATTTCGTTTGTGTTCCTTGTGTTCAAACATTTCAAAATATTATACCCACCATATAGAATATATGATGTTGACATTAATTATCTTTAGACCCTTAGATCCAAGCTATTTCTAGAACTTTGGGGAAAAAAGAAATCAACCCAAAACCTGAAATACATACTGTGTAGAATAACATTGAAAGAATTGGATCATCATAAGTGTATAGATTCGATTAGTGTGTAATGTTTTGTATATACATCGATTAGAATTTTAAAAGTGTATCTGTAATGATCGAAACCCAGTCTAAACATGAAAACCTTCACTTACTGCATCAGACCTAAAAAAATTTTTATTCCTCTTGTTCATTTTGGGGTTTTTGTCGTTTTTTTTTTTCCCCTTCTTTCTTTCTTGGGGAGAATAATTGCGTATTCTAAATTATAAATTGCTGATGCAGACATTCAGTAATTATGCATTTTGTTTCACTCTAATCTTTTGTATGTGCACAGTTTTTTAATTGTCCGTCAGAGCCTTGATAGTAGCAAACTTCAGGGAAATGTTGAAGTTTTGATGTTGGTTCATGCATCGTTACACTGTTGGGAAAGTCTTTATCCACTATGATTTTTAAGTACTTCAGTTCTCAATTTGCATTTATCACAGCTAGGTAACTGCTTGTTTTCTATTTCCTTTGCAAAAGAAATTCAGAGCTCATAAGTTTAGAAAATATGAGAAAATACTTTTAAGAGATATGTGTTTGTGGCATTAAAATGTCAGAGTAATTAATATTAATATTTTCTTTTTAAAAAAGAGAAAAATTGTTTATTAATTTGATTATTTGGAATCATGCTTGGTCTGTTTTTCTGAGGGTTCTAAGAATGTTCTGAAGGATAGTAGGTTATGACACATATAAAAAAAAGTAATTTTAGAAAATTATATTAATCTTCAAGGATTTAATGCATTTTGCACGAATTACAGAAGGAAAGGGCCAATATTTTCCCTGCCTTTCTGAGTTTTCACATTTAAGAGCTCAAGAACAAAGTGCTAAGTAGTTTTTAAAGCTTTCCTATATTCAGAACATCATACTCAGATTCTAAAATTAACAAAAACAACAAAAAATCCTTTTCAAAAAGTTTCATGAAAGAACTAAAAGAACATAATATTGATAAACAATAAAGTTAGTGTTTGCGAGATCCTCCGAGAAACTAAGAAAATTCTTGTCCTTGAAGGGTAAGAACGAGCTGGATGATAGTGAATGAGATTCTTTGCAGTTCTCCACAGTACAGTTATAACCACTGAGCTTTCTGATTGTCATCTAGCAATCCCCTGGTGTTTAGGACTCTAAACTGAGAAATCTGCTTTATCGAGGTCACTTAGTTCACAACATGGGATTATCAAAGACAGATTTAAAAGTATATGAAAACAACAGAACCAGTTGTTTATGATGGGGAACATAGAGTGTCACAAATAATAAATGGAAGCAGACATGTAAATACTGTTTAGGAAAGCTCTCTTTGCTGTGGACAGTAACTGTATACAATTTTTAATTCTTCATAAAGATTGGTCAGCATAAATCATTCCAAAGGGACAGGTTTCAATGTTACAAGTGTAACAGTCAGTTTTCAGTCCTAAAACAAAGTTATCATTTAGCATCATTTTTAACAAGAAAATTCAACAAGGTCAAGAATATTTAATAAATTATTACCATTGACTGAAATTAATATTTCCTGGTTGCATATGTTAACAAATTACTTTATTAATTCCTGGCCTTACTTCCTTAAAAGGTGGGCAAACTAAATAATAGACCTGTTCTCCAGAGTATAAGTTGTTTTTTATGAATATAATGTTGTTAGAGTAAAATTTTGCACCTTAATTTCTTTGTTTGGATCTTGAAATATTGTCATTTGGTGACATTTGCATTTATTTGAGGATGTTGATATTTAAAATATATTTTAATTCCTTCCTTCTTCCTCCCATTTGTTTCCTAGGGTGGGTGCAAGTGTACAGTTTTCCTGTGAGGATAATTATGTGCTGCAGGGTTCTAAGAGCATCACCTGTCAGAGAGTGACAGATACACTGGCTGCCTGGAGTGACCACAGGCCAATTTGCAGAGGTAAGCGGTATTCTTTGGAATTTTTCCTGAAGTTTGGATGGGTAATTATAATTTCTGGTTAAATATGCAATTAAAAAATACTCAAAACAAAACAAATAAAAAGGAATTATATCTTATGTATATATATATGCTTACATATATACAAAAACCTTTATGTAGGTTGAAGCCTGCAATCAAAGATGTAGAAAGAGTATCAGTTTAGGGAGGCAATTTCCTTTAAATTGTTTTAATTTCACTTAACCTTTTTTTTGTCGTGTTAAACTTATTTGAGCTAGAACTAGTTAGGTTTGTATTAACCTTTTCTAATAAATTCTTAAATTGGAACTCCTCACAATCATATTTTGTTCCTGTCAGTCCCAGGTATTTACTTAGTCCTCATTTTTCAGTAAATTCCTTTCTCATTCCTCTATTTTGCTCAACTTTACAAATGACCTAACATTCTAACTTCTAAATATTTTCCCATTAGGGTCTAGACCAATGAATGAGACCTGCTTTTAAGAAGGAGCACGAGAAGTGGCTTTTTGTTTGCATGATTTTCCATTACAAACTACTGCCTGTAATGAAAACACTGAAAAATACATAAATGCTGCCAAAGTACACCAGAACTGACTTATAGAGGAAAAAATAAAGAACACATCTTTGTACAGAACTTTTCTTTTTATCTCAGTAGAAAAATTGATTCGGGTTATACATTTGGATTGTATATGTCAGTGACAGCCCTGACCCTTGAAATGTGGTTGCCTGACCTTCTCCTAGAACCAGACAACCTAGCCAGGAACAACTTTGAAAAACAAGGAAAAACACCACCATCAATTGGTGGGGAAAAAAAAAAAAGAAGAAAAGAAAAAGAAATCATACAAACTGTTTGAGATACCTTTATTGCCATTTTGAGATCAAAGAGATACTTCTTGTACTCACAAAATCTTACACTGAATGCCAGTTACTGGGGCAGCGAATGTTATTTATTTGAGAGACTGGGGAGGGAAGGATTTGCGGCACCTGGACCTAAACTTTTAGCTCAAGAATGAGCTAAAGCATAATCTTACTTATATAAAACTCATATACTTCTTAAAAATGTTTTCATAGCCTAGGAATTTCACAATACCAAATTTGCTTTTTTCTCATGTTTCCAGAGTAGATTTTTTTCAATTTTATAATCACATATGTGATATGTTTGTAAATGATGCTTTATTCATTAAGGACTGTAAACAGTTGTAGTGGATTGGTCCTACCCAACAGCTAAACACTCATCCCCAGTGAGATGGGGAAAAGACCTAGCAGACCAAGAGCTGAAAACTTGTGGGTGGACATCAAGACAGTTTAATAAATGTATCACAACTGTGTGCGAAACCAGAGAAAAATAAGAATTTTATTCATTACTTCCAACTAGTTGGCAGATATTTAACTATTTCCTGGAAAGTCAGGCACAAGCGATGGTTACTTGGGAAGACAAACCTAAAACCATGAAGGTGCCCACTTCTTCCTCCTTTCCCTGGGTTTTTATGCAGAACCTATTGTCATATGGTATGGGATATCACTCTTTTTGGTTGGTGTCACCTGTCCCAGCTGTGTCCCTCCAAACTTCTTGTGCATCCCCAGCCTACTTGCTGAAGGCTTTGATATTGTGCAAACACTGCTCAGCAGTAGCCAAAACACTGCTGTGTTATCAACGCCATTCTAGTTACAAATATAAACCACAGCACTATATCAGTTACTGTGATAAAAGTTAACTCCATTTCAGTCAGACCTAATAAAAAATTCTATAAAGGCAGCTCTTGGATAAATTATTGCAAGCTACACATTACATATATTACATAGGCACATCCATGTAAGGACTAGACAATCTAAAAAATAGTTAAAAAGAAGTAAATAAAAGTCATACCCCTTAATCTTTCCAGAGCAGCAAAGTAGCTGTTATTGGTGTCTCTTGAACTCAGTGTCTCTGTAGCTCAGTCAATTTAAATGAAAAATCTAAATATACCCTCTCAGTACTTGGTCTCATAGTACTGCAGAATAACGTGTCCATGCAACTCCACAGTTCACTCCTGTTCAGTGTGTTTTTTTAAATCTCTTGAATTTATTTTTGTTTGCTCATACATGGCAGAAATGAGCTGAAGTAATCCACGAGTGATAAAAGTAATACTCTGGAGAAAGGGACTCTTTGCTGCTGAATTATCTGTGTATTATTACTAGTCTTTGTTATAACTTTCAATTAATTATCTGCAAATATCCCTATTATGCTTTACTCCCTCTAGTAAAAAAATAAGATAAATTGGTCCTATACTTCTAATAAAACCACAGTTGGAAAAACAAGTTACTTTCGTCAAACATATTTCCAAAATTGGAGCTAAAATTTCACAACAGTCTGAGGGCTATGTCAGCCCCTCTCTATAACTGATTTGTTTGTTTCTGAACACAGATTAACATTGCTTCAGCTGAACAGTGTATAATTCTTGGTCAATATTATGACATTGCACATGGTGCATGTTTGTGGAGGGTGGAAAGTGGAAGTTTTATTTGCAGACCATACTATTTTCAATTCCTGTACTGACCTTCAATATGTCAGTATTCATGGAGCTCTTTATTTAATAATAAAATACACAATACAAATAACGGTTTATCGCATTTTCTAAATGATCATCAACTTGAAGTGGAAAAGCTGATCAACTGCAAGCAATTACTGTGGGCTCAATGACTTTAAGTGTACAAGAATTAGTGAAGAAGCTGCCATTTGTATTTACCCCAGAATGGTGACTAACAAAGTTCAGAATTTATGAAGCTGATGAATAGGCTCAGGAACCATCTCACTGTTGGCAAGTTCATGACCTTATTTGAAAGGGCGCGGCAGGGGTCTGCCCTGGGGTCTGCCCAAGATGACAGTGCGGGTCAGGGTCCACCGCGCTGCCCCACCTGGGTCACAGGCAGGGAGTGGTGGGAGGCTCCAAAAACTGCCACAGAAATTGAATGGTGCTAATGTAAATGTTCCCAGATTCCTTGAATTCAACACAAAAACCTTACAGCGATCCGTTCTTGTTTTCTGTAAGCAATGTACGAGGCTATCTAACATTTTTTTGCTATGTTTTGCAGTAACTCCATTTCCTAAACAGACCTCAGGGCTTCAATTGTCGCTCTTGCTTGGCTTCCCCCTATCCCCCTCATTTTTTTTTCCTTACCCCTAAAGTTTAAATAGGAGAAAGATAAAAGAGTAACAGCTTGACTGAAAAATGTCTCTTAAAGGGAGAAGTTTCAGCCTTTGTGGATAGCTAGAGGCGGGACAAACTGTTTTCAAACGCTTATTGCTACAAAGTTACACCTCTGGATTAGTTCCTGCTGTAGCAGACCTTGAGCAGGAGGAATTGAAAACAAATCAATAAATATTAATTGTCTGCTAGTTAACAGTCCTAGAGGTGTGGTGCTTCTATCAGTTACTAGAGTGCAGGAAATGTCCTCTATTTCAGATCCTATGAATCTGCTCTTGGTATTCTAGAAATTAAAAGAATATCTTTTTCTTGATACAGCAGCAATATACCAAGCTTTCTGTATTGGTAGTAGGCAGCATACAGTGGCATGCTTAAATGTGATTAGTTCTTTAGTGACACTTAGGGACATGGTTTAGTAGTGGACTTGACAGTGGAAGGGTAACACTCAGACTTGATAGTCCTAGAGGCCTTTTCCAACCCAAATGATTCTATGATTCTGTGATTTTTTAAAAACTTTTTAAGTACAAGCAGCTTAAGTACAAGCAGCTGTTAGTGCTGTTTTGGTAGAATTACCTATATGGATGAGGGTTTTTTTTTGTCTTCTAATAAGATTGTTGCATAAGATTTCCATGTGATGTGTCTGAAACTTAAGTGAAATCCTTGGAATTCTATTAAGACAGTTTTTATCATAAACATAGAATGCTAGAATGGTTAGGGTTGGAAGGGACCTTAAAGATCGTCTAGTTCCAATCCCTCTGCATACAAAGACATTTTCATATAAAACTGAGTCCTAGATGAATCAGTCTAGACATGGACTTCTCATAGTCTCTAACACAGTAACAAAGGAACAAGTGCTGGTAGCAGATTGTGATGAAAGGATAGATAATCTGACAGTCATTTTCCTCTACTATCCTTTTTTCCTATTTGTACCAGTCACACTTCTATCAGTGGAGAAGAGTGGGGGTCCTCACAGCAAGTTCGTGAGGTAAAAAAATGTTCATATTTCATTCCTCAGAATGGAGACAGCAGCAAAGAAGGATGAAGACTAAAATTTTACAAAGTACCATAGATATGTTGTGTATTTTATTCCAATATTCAGAAAAAGAATGAACAAGTTTTGAAGACCCTAGTCATTCGTTCTTCCTGTACTGAAACTTAAGTAAATAAAGAGTCTAAATTACATCAGAAGTTAATGGAAGTTATGCAGATAAATGATGATATTCAGAGATTTGTATCTAAGTACTTAGAAATGTTGTGAGCTAGACTTTCAGTTTTAGCATGTTGCCATAGTGCTGTAGTACCAAAAACCTGACAGTGACATTTTAAAATATTTTGAGTTCATTTATGTCACTCACAATTATATATCTAAATATTTCCTAAATACTTTTAGTTGCTGAAATATTTTGAGAAATTTGAATATTTTACAAAATCTGTCCCTAATTCTTTTTGGAAAATCACTGACTTTCTAAAGTAATGTGTTTTCGAAATATTGACTATCCAGATTTGCTGAATGTGACAGAGGGTTTACAATGGTTTCACAACTGAATCTGTGCTTTACAAAAGTCAAGACTACTTGATGCCTAGAACCATTTTATGTTCTTTTCTTTCTAATTATATTTCTTATGGTGTAAAGAGCTAAGACACCACAGAAGTTCAAGTTTAGATTAAAAATATACTGTTACATAAATACGATGATACTTTTTTTTTCTCCCAATCATGGAGAAATTACGAAGTAGAGCATGTACTGGCCCTTCTTCCATTCATACGTAGAAGGCTCCCTCAATCCACTTGGAAAGGTTAAATCTTTCTCTAAACAGAATATTAATATGATAATTCTGAGACTTTGTTTTGCATAAACAAAGAATACAGTAATGTAAATGTTGCACTGATTAATTGAAAAGTGCTACTTTCCTTCCTCTGTAGGTCATTTTTCAGGATTTTTTTGTCTGGCTCAAACATCTTGAATTGCAGATTATTATAAATATGTCAGCATAATAATACTTTTGTGGCAAGGTGTTACTAAAGTTGTGGCAATTTTATGACATTATTTAAAACAGAGCAACCAATTAAAAGCAGTCTGATTTGCTGTTTATCATTTTAGCTAGAACATGCGGTTCCAATTTACGTGGGCCGAGCGGCATTATCACATCACCAAATTATCCAGTTCAATATGAAGACAATGCACACTGCGTGTGGGTCATTACAACAACTGATCCAGAAAAGGTATGCTTTTTCTCTTTGTCTCAATTCAAACAGTAGAATTTAGGATCTGTCTTAAAAAAATTCCATATATATTTTCACGAATCCATGAATATATGCAAGTGTGTGTATGTTCATTTAGTCACAAAAATGACCAGAGTAGAGATGTCAAGAAAATACAGTAGGCACTAGGAAAAAAAAAAAAGTATGAAAATTTCCACTCAGAGTAGTAGGTCTGATTGAAAGTTTCCAAGTTTTAAATAAATTTTTTAATGACATACATGAAATCAGAGTCAAAATCCCACATTGCTAAATGAGTTAACAGTGAATTTTTCAAGTTGTATCTTGATGCTGTTGAATCTTGATATAAAAACCAAACATACCTCTTATTATTTTGATAGACTTTGTAAGGTGTTTTGCTACCTACATAATTTCTTTTTTCAATCCACTGTTTCTCAGTAAGGATTCTAAATACCTAACTATGAATAATTATGCATAAGATAGTGGTCATAATTAAGTATTTTTCCATTGGAGTGTACTGAGATGAATTTTCACTTGTGCTTCTGTAAAAACAATAAATGGCAGAGACCTCTTATATCTAGAGGGGAAAAAAAGTTAAAAAGATTTTTCACTTATATTTCACTTTTCTGTAGTGAAACGTGAATAAATGCGTTACAATAAGTCGAAGGATGTACGATATATATATACTTTCATAATTACAAAATGTGTTTCCCGTGCAGCTTTTTGGAAGACTGTTCTTGACTTCTTTAATGTAGTTAATGGAAAAGGTTTAACTTTATCTCACCATAAATAAATGAAAACGTTTAGCTGCAGAAAAGATCAATTTGCTGCATGCTTTCATAGCATATTGTTGAGATGTAAATACTGTTTCTTTGCAAAATCAATTGAGTTCATTTTTTCTTAAAGGAGATTCAGTTCCTCAATAGAGATGTCTATTCAGGAAAACCAGTCAAAAGTACAAAACTTTCACACTGTGGAAGATTTTACTGTAGCTGGACTTCTCTGGAAAGGTTTTTTTAGGTTCCAAGCTGAACTGTTATATTTTATTTAGCATAACCATTAGAAGTGAATATTTCTCATGGAAGGACCTCTGACTTGAACATCACTACATTTTATAGAAATTATTAAATCACTTTGCACTTTTAAATATGGAAAAGCATTTAAATACAGAAATGTCTGAAATTTTCATCTAAAATTTATATTTTCTATGTGTGGTCTTGTTGATTTTTCAAAATGTAGTATATTTTTAGAAGAGAAAATTTAAATGTGCATCAAAAAGAAAATAAGCAAAATTGCTACTAAAGTCTTGGAATCTCAATGCTTCCTTTATTCAGTTAATTTTAATTGTTTTTCCCCTTGACTTTTTAGGATTTTTAATTAAGAAATGTTTTTCATGTTTATAATAAAATGAAGATGGCAATCTCCCTAGTGATTGCAAGAAAGTTTAACCTTAATAATAGAAAAAATGGGGTGGACTATGCAGTATTATTAAAGTTATTATTATTATTGTAATATTACACTGTACAATTTTATGGAGGCTCAGACTTACCTGTGAAAAGCATTAAACCCCCATCTATGTAATGGTTTGGATCCGGCTTTCCCGCTGGATGCTCAAACCTTACAGTTTGCAGCCTCTCCTCCCCCCACCCTCTTTATGAACACAAGGGAAAGGAAGAAGGGAAAAGCTACTGAAACATCGAAATGACCAAACCAAAGCTGTATAAAAATATATACATGTATTTACACTTATATACAATTAGAATACTATGTACACAGAAGAAGGGACCCCGAATGCCTCCCACCCCGCAAAGGGAAAAGGGAAAGGGAAAAAAAAAACCAAAACAGATATGCACAATCAAAACTCAGGAGCAACCAATAAAGAACTAACAAAAGAAAATCTTACTACTCTCCTTGATATAGCAGAATTGCACTAAACGACCCCCAGCACTCTCGGCTTCCCAAGGTCCACAAGGCCTCACTGGGCCTCACTCCTCCACATGAGCAGAGCCGATAGCAGAGAACCTGCTCCTGGATCCACCAGAAAGGAAAGAGAGCAAGAGGCTTCTCCCCCTTCTTATTTATACCCTGGTTTACGTAAAAAATCATATGGAATACTGGGAACATGACCACTTCCTCGGTTACAACCTGGTTACCAAGGAAGGTCTAGAATCAAAACCACTACATTCTACTACAATATTATGCAAGTTTTGTTCATTCTTTACAGCATATCTTTATCAGTTGATTTAGGATTTTAGTAGTGCAGAACTTAATGGGATTGGTGTGAATTAATTTATTTTTCTGTTCATTGGACTCGAAAAGGCACTCACTCTAAAGTAGCATTCTTGGGCAGGTTGCTAGTTCATCAGTCACAAGAATATACAGAAGGAATTGCATACCCAGACAGATCAATTATGTTATATGCAAAATGAATAGGCGTGAGTACAACACTTGGAGCTCTCACCCAGAAATAAAGTCCACACTATTATATCTAGCTGGGTGGAAGGTAGAGACACACTAACAGACACTAATCATCACAGTGTAAGAAAAGGAGGCTGAACTTTCTAGTCTTTTGGTTTTGGACAGGATGGTCAATAATGAACGAGTTGTCTTTTTGTTATTTTGGATTTGTCTAGGAGTGCAACATAAGATGTATCTTGGAAAGATGTGTATTTGCTTTAGAACCATGACAACTGTGAAGTGTTAAAATCAAACATATTTAAGGTTTAGATTGTTTTCACTTAAAGCCTACGTCATCTTTATCAGTATGTTTCAATATAATATTAGGACTAACTGTATCTAGAGTTAACACTACCCTTTCAGATAACAAAAAGTAGAAAAGAAAATCCTTTTGCTTTACAGATTATCTGACTGAAAAGAAACTTCTTTGTAAAGGAAAATATCTTGCTAGCATTTTGAAATCTATGAACTTTACAAAAATCAGTTACAAAGATAATTTTCAATTTTGCGAAACGAAGAACCGATTTTAGGATATGCTGAAAGTTTTGCAGATTTTCATCCCTGACTTTTCTTGGAGTTATGAATGACAGAATTGTTGAAAACTGAACTGAGTATTGAAGACTTGATTTTAAGATTAGTTTGGGGAGTTGTTATAATCTGTTAATTGGGGGATAATTTAGATTTTTGGTCTTGATCTGCAAAAGCAGAAAGGGGAAGAGGATTGAATATACCCAGAGCAAGATTAAGACACGAATGAGGTCAGATGTTGGTAAATGAAACAACAATTCACCTTTATTCTCTATTAAAGAGGAAAGAAAGTTGGAAAAGCGGAAAGTAGGAAAAAGCAAAGGGTAGTTACAAAAACCAAGTGATAGTCACCACTGTGGATCCCATGGCATCTTGTTGATCCTTTCTTCTTCTGTCCTTTGGTGAGGAGAGCTCCGTCTGAGCTTGTCAAGTGAAATTTTTATATATAGGCTAAGCAGCATGCTTTCTGATAGCATTCCAGAAAGCATGCCCGAGCCTGGGGACCATGACAACAACACATCTGCCACATAGGTATTGGTGTTCACAGGACAATCGCGCAGTACACCTGAAGCCTATAGGTTGTGATGTTCGCCTGCTTTACCTTATTAGGAAAAAAAAGCAGGTGAACAGAATTCGTAAGCTGTGGTTAACTGAACATCCTGTCATTGCAATTGTCTTCCGATCACAAATTTTTGTAATAGTGAAGCCACTTGCTTTTTACAGTTCAAGTAATGGCAAAACATATTGCTTTCATAACAGTTCAGGCAATGTCAAAACAAATTGCTTTTCACCAGTTCTCTCTAGGATTCTACTCTTGACTGTCAGATTTGAAAATATTTATCCGAATGCTTAGGGTCATGTTTGATTTTCTTTTCCAAGAAGACGAACAGTTCATGACATGTTGTTACCCTGTATTTTAAATTACTTTTGACTTACTCTAACAATGAATTTGTGGCTTTTCATCAGGTTAGTTTGCATATAGGATTTTACAAAGTAAGGCAATGATTTCTCCTAACAGAACATTCAGTGTAGTTTAAGAAGGATAGTCTAGTTAAAGAGGATTCCTTGCACAAAAAAGTAAAACAAGAAAAGCTACCAACCAACCAAGCAAACAAAATAAACCACATAATGAGCTTGAATATTTTAAAGAATAAATCTTTAAAAAAATGTACACATATATACCATTTTACAAATTTTGCATTCTGGTGCTGGTGTAGGGAGATTTTTAATGCCAAATGAAAATAAAAACAAATTTCAACTTCCTATAGGGACAGTAGCATAGTTCCAGGTCTTAATCAACCATATCAAGATTGTTGTTAGATAAATGTTTTTCTTACATTTACTTGCCTTTTTCTGAGCAACAAAAAATTAAGTTTGATTCTTCTCCTGTTCAAAAGTATTTCTGTTAATGCTCTGCTTATTTTGAAGAGTATATTTTCTTCCCTAAACATTTATTTGTTTCCTCTGGGTCCCACTATTGTATCTTTTGATCAGCATCCTACTGAGTCATTTATTAGACTTTTAGTACTTGCAAATATAACATTATGGTGCTCTTCTGACTCTCTGTCAAGAAGATGCTGTAATTCTTGGCAACTCTACATTGTTGTAGTTGTTCTGTTAAGCAGTTTCTCAACGTTTTAGAATCAGTACTTTGAACTGTTCTTCAGAGGTTTTACTGCTCTGTTGTCTTTGTTTTTTCTTGCTGTTAATATAGTCTCTTCAGTATGTACTAAGCATGTCTCTATCCCTTGCTGTTTCAACTCATTCTCCAAACTGTGTGATTTTTTTCTGAAGACTTACTGTCTTGATTTCCTGCTGCTTTCACTATTTTACGGTAACATTGCAAGGGCTTCTTTTTTCAGCCCCAGTGCCTATAGGAGGGCAACATTTTGTGTTGTTTCAGCAATGATACCTAATTTTGCACAATATTTTCCTGACTGATTGCTGATTGCAGTATGGTAGATGTGCCATAGGCGGCAACATTTCTAAGTTTAATGACCTGGTAAATAAAGACTGTGTCCCAATTAAGTTTGTGGTTTTTTTTTTTCTGAAGAACGAACTTTCTGCACAGTACAAAGCACAGATACTAAGTATTTGCTTGAGCCTAACAATTTACTTCTTCTTTACAAAATAAAAGTTATTCACCGCAGTTGCAGTTGAAGAAATTGGAATTAATTATAGGGAGACTGGGAAATTTCACATACAGTTTTATACGGCTGAGCCTTCAGGTATTTCAGAGAATCACAGAATATGTTGAGTTGGAAGGGACCAACAAGGATCATCCAGTCCATCTCCTGGCCCTGCCTAGAACCATCTCCAAGAGTCACACCATGTGCCTGAGAGCATTTTCTAAAAGCTTCTTGAACTCTGTCATTCTTGGTGCTGTAACTCTTTCCCTGGGAGCCTGTTCCAGTGCCCAACCACCTTCAGCATGCAAAACCTTTTTCTAATATCCAATCTAAACCTCCCCTGATACAACTTCAGGCCACTCCCTCAGGTCCTGTCACTGGTCACCACAGGGAAAGATCAGTGCCTGCCCCTCCTCTTTCCCTCATGAGGAAGTTTTAGATTGCAATGAGGTCTCCTCTCAGTCTTCTCCAGGCTGAACAGACCAAGTGACCTCAGTCGCTCCTCATACGGCTTCCTCTCCAGGCCCTTCACCATCTTCATTGCCCTCCTTTGGACACTTTCTAATAGCTTCATATCTTTGATATTGCAGTGACCAAAACCGTACACATTATTCAAGGCTAGGCCTCAAGTTGGATTACACCTCAATATGTTGCCATAAAATGGTATTTCTGATTTATTGCCATTCAAACCATAGGTGGGAAACTCCAGGACAATATTTTTATTCAGGAAAACTTCCTCCATTTCACACCTAGGGAATCCACATACTATTAAGATTGATTTTGAGATAATTTGTTTTAAGATAATTCATTCTCACAATATGGTCTTAAAGACCAGTCTTACTGAGTAGCATATGATAATAGGCAGGAGTTTTGAGTGAGGTTATCTTGCTGATTCATGGACTGATTCAAAGTTTGTGGTAGCTCAGACATGATACATTAGCAGCACCCATCGTCCATGTAAGAAGCTTATGCATATACAATAATTTTGCAATGGATTCAGAACCTGTGTTTGAATAGGCAAATTTGCTCCAGTTAGATGACATGATTGTATTATATTCCTTAATATTAGAGTGGGGGTTTTGAAAATGTGTCCATAAATAGCTTGTTTCTTCAAAGTTTCACTAAAGACAAGGCTCCTGTCCCTCCAAGTGCCTCATCAGATCATCCTGCCATGTGTTGGTTTCACATCTACAGAACCTAAAATCTAACACTACATTCTGACTGGGGAAGAAAGCTCTTGCTGAGCACCATATAGCTCATCCCTAGGAGATTACCAGAACCCTACCACAATGTTGATTTTTATCTGTAGAATGTATCCTCTCTTACTGTACCTCAGTGTTTTGAGTTGCAGACATCTTGAGGATCAAAAATATGTACATCTATGAACTATTTTCCCTAAACTTTTTTATAGTCATGGTGATGTACAGGCTTATGCTAGGGATTTACTCAACTACTTTCATGAGCTTCAAGACTGATTTAATAGAGTGGAGGGAATAGTCACTATTTTAGGATTGCTCATTTGTACATCCTGTGCCATCTAGATCATACAAATACAGTAAGACCTTCCCAAAAGGGTGGTTTCCCATGATGTGTGGAAAATGACAGCAATTTGTATGCCCTTTTCTGCTTCACACAACATTAAAACTGACTTTTTTTGCCATATGCAAATGTGTATATTTAAATTTTAACTTTTTTTATTTTTCATTTGCTGGAATAGCATCTTTAATTTAGGGGGCTATGATATAATTGACAAAGGATTCACATGATTTCAAATTAAAATTATTAAGTTATGATACAAACACTGAGTGCCCTCTTGCTTTAAAATAGGCTCATGTATTTATTTTTTCATAATCAAGCAGTACAGTTTTTGAACACAAGGTATAACTAAAGCAATTATATGAGAAAACTGTTGCTGCAGAATAAGGATGAGATTTTAAACTTCCAGTGTCTTAAAATCTTCTACAATACTTCTAGGGTAACCTTGGTTCTGTACAGTCTTAAATACATTTCAAAAACAAAAATAAAAAGTCTGTATATTTTAATATAATGTGCAAAGTGTACTTGTCAACCTACTGGAAAAAACATGTTATATATAACTAACTCACTAAAGTATATGTTCATCTTCAATTTGAATTTAAATATATAAATTGTAACACAGAATTCTACATATATACAATTGATGCTTTAAGAAAATACAGATATTGTGCGAAAGCAAACAGTTTATTTTTTTAAATGGCATATCTGTGATGTCTTCTGTGTTTTGTGTATAGTTATTAGAACATTATTTTTTTTTTTTAACAATGCTGATATTTCTACCTTTCAAAACATCATGTGAGTGAGATGCAGGGCTGGAAGAGAAGACTCCATTCTGGAGTGGAAGACATTTAGAATGAGATTTGATCTGCACATACGGATGCTACATGTCTGAACTCCAATCATACTTGATGGAGATCTGTCAAATTGTAGAGTAAAAACAGTGCTTCGTCTCTTCCTAAAGCAGTCCACTAGAGGCTGATCAATTAAATCACTGGGCTTTGTTTGCTCTCACTGGGTCAGAACTAAAAAGGATTTAGATGTTTTAAATTTCAGCATTGTTACAATCTGCTTAAATATTGCAGAAAGAACTTCAGATTCGAATATACCCCTGAGCAAAATTAAAACTCACACAAGTTATCTGTTGATACCAAAATCTGATTTTATTAATTCCTAAGAGATGCTAAAGAGAAAGAGGAAAAAATAAGAAAAGGTTGGAAAACGCGGAGATTACGTTCTAGAAGCAGAGAAAAGTTACCACCTTACTACTTTTCTGCTGTGCCGGTGTGTTTGTGTGTGGGGGGAAGCAGTTTTCTCCCTTTTTTTTTCTCTCTCTCTGCTGCTTTTGATGTTATCTCTGTAGCAACAGGGGGTCTTAACAGCCTTAGTTCTTTGGAATGCAGCCAGGATGTGGTTTCCCCACTCACGCCGAAGATGTGTCCCAGGCCGTGTCGGGTCTCAGTTCAGCCGAAACTCTGCGCCCTCGGAAAATATGGTCAGGGTAGAGGGATATAACTCACGCATGTGGCACGGTGGGCCTCAGTCCTCTCCAGGCNTGGTGGAGAAAAAGGTGAGGGAAGGAGGGGAAAGATTCTCGGCTGCAGTAACCAGTTCTCTCTACCCTTCCTCTCCCCTGAATTTCCCAAAATTTGTCCTCAACTTTTGTAGTGTTCAAAGGAGGTTGTACGTGGTTTCTTGGCACGTAGCCCTATTCAAGTGGTCGGAGAGATACGATAACCACACACAATGGCAGGATCTTTTGGCAGGAAAAGTCCCGTGGGAAGTTCTGGTGAGAACTTCTGGCAGAAAGCTGACAGAGAGTTTTTGGTAGGAAGTTTTTGACATGCAGAAACAATGGAGAAACATTATTTTGGTATTTCTATATTACCTGTGTGTTACTAGCATGTAATGTTTAGTATATGCATGGTGGTGTGGAAGAAAGTAAGCTATTTTACATGAGGATTATGCTGCACAGATTGAATGGCCATATGTTGAATAAAAAACCCATCACTTTGGGTTTACTACCAGTGTTGAAGAAATTCTTCCCTAGGTTAATACATCTATTTCTAAGATTGAGTCTCTTAGTGAAACTGATAGACCCAATTCAAAACTGCTTTCTATATTAAACTTACCTGTCTCGTTCGTGCATTAATTACAAGTTTTGACTCTCTCTGTATTTAAAGACTTATGGGAGGTAGTGATGGAAGAGGTACATGTGATCAATACTCATCTCAGGATGAAAGGATCCAAGCACAAATTTCCTGAAGCACAGGAAAGTGCTACATTTTCTGGTTTGTAAGAAAAGCTAACTGAAGGAGCATGCTTAATGCTTCTAGGGTTATTTCTTGTGGTATTTGTTTTTTTTTTCCTCAGATGATTTCTAACATTAGGTGGAGAAAAACACCCAACACTTAAGTTTTTCCCTCATAAGGCAATTGTCACAAATACAGGCTGGCAGTTATATTCCTTATTGCTTGCCTTCTGTCTGACCTTCCTCCTTCCATGCTGTTTCTGAGCAAAGGAGACGAACTACTGAGCCTTATCTTTCTTCAGTATCTCATATTTGCTTTCAGGATATCATCTAGATTTACACTAGTGAGATTTAGCTATGGGGTGTGAATTTTATGAGCCTCATATGTATCTAAGTATGACATATTGAGCTGGAAATGGCAGTTTGGGAGGGAAAAAAAACAACCAGTAAGGCTTTTGGAAAGAAATGATAGAAGTATACACATGAAGGAATGGAAAAACTAAAGAAAGAGACTTACCAGTATATTTGCTCTTATATTGCCTTGGATTTTAGAGTATGTCTGTATTTCAGAAAGACAGTTAGAATGTATTGGCTGGTAATGCAAGGCAAACAAAAGATTCAACGTCCAAAGAAAGTGAAGGTATTAGAATGTGGCAGTTTTAATTGGAAAGATTAAGCCATATATACAAGGCTTAATGAAAACTAATTAAAAAAATCAACCCGATAAACCCAACAAAGAAACCAAAACTCAAACCTTCGAAGTTATCAAAATGATTTTGTTAAATAAAAATGTATGCCATTTTAAAAGTTCTAATGTTTCTGTTTCTTTATGTTGTAATACCAGATCAAGGGCAAAAAAATTTTCCCTTTCAAAAGAGAGCAATATGTAATATTTTCACTGTGATATGTTTCTTCTGTATCTCCTTGGGTAAGAATTATACAAATCCATTATTGTGACTCTTTAGTTGAATACTTAGTGTAGCAATAGTGATCTATATTTGCCTTTCTCATAGAAACACTTTTCCAGACTGGGTATCTGAAAAATTCTTAATTATTTAGCCTATATCTTGCAGAACAAAACCAGGCTATCCCTCTTTGAATTTTTTATTTTATAGCTAAAACAATCCCCTAATCAAAAAATGCAATCACCACCATCTGAACTGTTTAACACATAAGCATGCCTTTTTGTTTTCCAATTGCCAGAGGTAGACTTTAAAGATTAAAAACAAGAAAACAAAACAGCAAAAAAACAACCACAACAACTTCACTTTCATCATTGGCATTTACTGTTATCCAGCCACTGCCATATATGTACTTCTCATGTTGCTAGAGTTGAGTTGTTGCCTCCAGTTTTTTTCTTAAAGGAACTTATCTGCTGTGAGAGCACTTAGAATTCCTCCATCACTTCCTTCCTCCCCTATGTTTTTGTCCTTTCATGTTGGTCTGCCTCACCTTCTTCTTTTTTTTCTGTTTTGATCTCCATCAATTTATTTATTTTCTGTTTAGCTTTAATATTTTCTTCTTTTTCATTTTATATATTTTCAGAAAGTAAAAGGTTTATATACCAAATGCAAATACAGAATCCTAATGGTTTTCGTTCTTTAAATTGAGCTTAAAAACAGATAATTGAATGGCTAAATGAAATGTTAGTTTTTATTTTTAACCAGAAGAAAAAAGTAGGCTTTTATTCATAATTTCTTAATGTAATTACAATACTATTCAGCATAAGAATGTACCTGTTGGTGTTGTGACATAGTATTGCACAAAAACTATCTATATTTAATTTCTTCATAGTAAAAGGGCTTCAGACAACTTTATCAAATGGAGAATCAGACTTCTTGAGCCCTGAGTAACCATTAAATATAAGACTCTTTCTTTCCACATATTATAGAATTCAAATCAGCATATTTGTTGCTACTCCTGAACATATAGACACATGCATTCTCACACAGAGATATGTAAATAAACACCTGAATGTTGTACTTGCACAATCCAAAACATATAAATATAGCAATATGAACTCGGTACTATTCTCTCATTTAATTAATTTTTTTTTTCTGACAGGAAATGCTCATTATAGAGTATGCATCAAATGAGAACATTCTGTCACTGTATTAAAAAAAACCCTACAATCAAATCTCCACATACTTTTCTTATCTTGTTTGTCTGCAAGTTACTTGTCAATTCCCTTGCTAAGAACCATCAGGTTTATTCAATATTACATCATCAAATGTATAAATCAAAGTTATCAAGGTTTACGTGTAGAATTTTTTCCCTGGAGTGTCTGCAACTACTGATAGTATATCATACTGAAAACGTCCTTGAATTTTTTCATTATATACCCTTTTTACTTTTTTTTCCCCCAGTTTATTTTTTTCTTCATTTTTAGGTATACTGCATAAATTATCTTTGTGCAGGTCCTGTGCAGCCTGATGGGGTTGATAATGAGGATGCCATAAACCCACATTTACTGCACAAGGAGAAAAATGCTACAGAATATTTTAGTCACCTACAGTTCTGTGTTACCTCACAGAGAAGGTTCATTTGCTTTGCCTTGGGACATGAGTGGTCAGTGTTTCTTTGTGTATGGTACTCACTCATTATCTTCGCTTGAAAATATTTTCTTGGGAACTTTTTCTGCTGGGAAAATGTCAGCTGATAACTTACAGGTGAATAATAGAAAATTCTAAGAAATTCACAGAGTGCATAGTGAAGTGTGTATACATACATAGGAAAAAAATCAGCTTATTCTAAAAATATATTAGTATTTTCTGAAAGTTATTATTATTCCTTTCAGTTTGCTTAAGCAATACAATAGATTTGGTGCTGGTATCACAGCAAATAGAAGCCTCCAGATATTTGCAGAATAAATTTGTGTTAGCAATTCTTTTAATTAGTTCACTTTGGTGTTTTGCTAGTCAGGAGCTTCATATAATTAAATAAAGAGCTATTGGAGGTATAATAAATGGTCCTCCAATAACAAATGAAGGACAAAATAATCACAGGTATGGTAATATGTGCAAATCTCAGATTTCAGGAAGACAGTGTTAAAGGGGAAGGATAGAAGTAACTCTATTTATTGGAAATTTTACTTAATCTTGAAAATATGTTGGGTTCTGCAGTTAGTTATTATAGAATTAAAAGGTTTTCAAAATGTCATGTGGCAAAAATAGCACTGGGGCTAATTTGATAACTGAGATATCATGGGAAAAGCAAGCTCCAAGGGTGCACTATATGTGTTGACTCCCCCATAATTTAAAGCTTGTTAGTGCACTGCCTAAATTAAGTTTACTTCTTTAGGATTTTTCTATCTTCAAAGTAAACACCTCAAAGGGTATTGTAGCCCATTTAAGATGAAATTTTCCTCCTGGATTTCATGAAATAAAGAAAAGCTAGAATGTTCAATGCTTACTGTGAGAGGTGGACAGTGAACTTCTCATATATGTAAAAATGTATATATATATCTGTTTTCAATATGAAAGGTTGCTAATGCCTAACAAAATAATGTTTTATAACTTTGGAAACGTAAATTAAATAATTAAATAATTTGGTTGGAGTGGTTTAGAAAACACAAAGTGGCACACGCTATTTTGAAGTAAATAGAGACAAAAACTTCAGTCCTAAAGTGCAATCTCAGCAAGAATCAAGTTAGGCATTAATGCACCTGCTGCATATTGTGAAAGGAATTAACATAGATCAGTGTACAGATTTGTCAGCTACTTGATCCAAGAAAGATTGGATAGATTTAAAATATGTTAGAGAAAAAGAACAATGGTTCAGCACTTGGTGAATTGTATTCATTTATAATAATTATAAGAAGCACCCCCACAGTCAAACCCAAGATCATGGTCTTTCCTATCCTTGGTTCCAACTGGCCTCCTTTAGGTTGTGAACACTGATAGTCTGACTTGATCCACAGTACAGGTAACAGACTCTTTACACAGTCTTTTAAACATAGCTTCCAATTTATCAGGTAATCTCTAAAACCTCTTGAGCATAATGAACCTTAGGATCTGTATCAGCCAGTCACATGTCTATGTGTGAGTCATTTTTTAAGAATTCTAACTTTCTTAATGATTAAACCTATCATATGCTTCTAAAAATGTGACCCATAAACTGTTCAAAGTGAGAATAGGTTTCAGGCATCAGATCTACACGTGCTTAACGCTAATCTATTGTACTAGAAAAAGTGCTTGTTTATAACATCTGTGGTCATTTCTCTGTCTCTATACAGAATTTGTATTTAAATTAATGTCCAATATTTTCCTCAGGAAGTAACTTGTTTAAAGATTTTTTTCTCATTTCTACATTTTCCAGTATTCTGATGAGGTAGAAGAAGTAATGACATGCTGAGTTTGGTTACTGCTCTCATCTCTGTATCCAGTGGAAGAATGGCAGAATGACTTAGACAGAGCTTGTCACTTTGGCCAGCCTTTTTTCATGCAGCAATCATCTCAGCATTTTACTCTTCATTTATTTAAGAGCTAACTGTTATCACTGTTTCAGGCTCACTGGAAAGGTAACAAGTGAAGAGCGTGCAGCATAATTCAGGTGTTCTTTTGTAAAGAGACCAGGGAAGAGGGCTGGCTGGAGGGCAGGGAACCTTGCAGTGCTGCCACATTGCCTTCATGATGGATTTGAGCAGTATAAACCAGAGTTCCTGAAACAGTATTTTATCACAATGTCACAGGAAGAACAGTTTCACAAACACAAAGGAGAGTAAATTGATAGCAAAAATGCAATTAAAGCAAAAGAAACAATGTCACTGCAGATTTTCTTCCTATTCTTGCTCAGATTTTGGTTTTGGTTTTTTGTTTTTATTTTTTTCAGATGCCTTGCATACACTTTTTTTTAGAGATAAATTTATGCCTTAAGCTGAATAGTTAGTCCCTCTGTATCATTTTCCTGTAGGCTGTCATGTTAAAAGGGGCAGAAAAGAAGAATTTTCTATCTAACCTGTATTAATTTATTTTTCATCTATCAGTGTCCCCCCAGGAGATCAAAGCCTTTTAATGTCCAAAGTAGTCTGTTAGCATGTCACCTAATGAGACCCTTTGCTTAACAGATTCACTGAGATGGACAGGACATTTGATACTTTTTATACAGGGATTACACTTAACAACTATAGGGAAACCCCTCAGCAAGTTTCTCCTATGAGTGATTTTGCCATCAATGAAATTGTCAGCACCTAAAAACAGACTCACTCTAAAAGTTCATCAAATAACACATTTATTAATACAAATTTGTGGGATTTGTCGTGTCGTTTAATCCTCCTATTTCTGGGAATGTCTTCCCAGGTGCTGGGGCTTTCCAGGAAACCATCAGCAGTTTTTTTCTCCTTTTGTGTAGCCTTTCTATCACCTCACAGTAGGCCTTGCTATTTTATTTTCCTGTTTCTAGGAGAAAGCAGATGTTTTCACAGAATCAGAAAATATTCTGAATTGGAAAGGGCCCACAAGGATCATTGAGGTTTCACTCTTGTCCCCGAACAGGACAGCCCCAAGAGTCACACCATGT
>VZRE01000152.1:6959-59174 GCA_013396775.1 Cephalopterus ornatus | reverse complement strand
CCTTTTCTTCTGCCTGAGAGCAGCATAATTTCCTACGGCATCACCAGGCTTGTGGGAACTTATTATGAAGATAGAGACAGGGACATGGAATTATATAATAACTTTAAGAACAACCTGGACAATTCCATTTAAAATTGTTATAGTTCCCTGTTTATTGTAAGTTCCTCCCCTGTTACCCCTGGTTACCGAGCTCCTCCCCTTTCTCCTCCTCCACACTCCAAGTTTGGGCACGTTCCCTCCTTCCCTCACCATATATGTTGAACTCCTCCCTTTTTCCAGATCCTTCCCTGGCAGACCCTATAAAAGGGGCTGCCCTCCTGTCAATAAAGTTCACTCCCCCCTGGTCCTGGCTACTGTGTGCCTGTGTGATCTTTGCTCTCCTGCGCCACAGTTCCTTGGGCCCGGAGTGCATGCCGCAGCCCTTCGGCTAGCCGAGGCGTAGCACTGCTCTGCCCCTGGAGTGGACCAACCCTCCTTTCTCGCGGGCTGCGTCACAGGCTCAGCTTTCCTCCAAAAAGGGCAGGAGGGAAGGAAGGGCCTTTGCCAGGAGACACTTGGTCAGTGGAGGAAGAGGATTGGGGGAACACTAGCCCAGCTAAGCTTCGTGCTGACATGGAGCCACTCTCCTCTCCACAAATACACAAAGTGACCCTGCAGTCGCGCTCCACGGGAAGACCATGGAGTAGGCTGCCCTTGTCTGTCCTCACCTGTTCAGTGTGCCAAGCCGGAAAACTACCCTTTCAGGAGACGGCATTGTCTGGCTCAGAAAGAGGGCCTGTGGGAACGATTCCTTGCATCATGAAAAGGGTATTTGTCAAAAACAAACCTATGGAACTCCGTACTGCCCCTGTCAAAGTAAGTGGTGCTCCTGTGGTGTAAGGTCACTGTAACTGAGGTCCAGGTCCTTGTGTGCCGTTGGGTCCTCTGACATTTTCATTCACCCCTGATTCTACAGGGTTGAGTAGTTCATTTACTTATTAATATTCAATATTTAGGTAAGCCTTGCAGAATGGCACATATTCTGCTACAAAATGGGCCTCCCATCAGGTAAATTAAAAAAAAAAACAAACACAAACCCAAACCCGACAACTGAGGCCATTGGGGAACCCGAGTGTAGGAGAACAGACTCAAGCCCACTTTACATGCATTTCAATCTAATAGTGGTGCTCACTGTTTTATTACTTTGGTTAAACATATACAAACTGAATAGTCAGAAAACAGTTGCATGACACTTATATTCCAAACTATGTTGCTCAAGGACTTCCTCAGAGAAAAAATTTGCCTCTAGAGCCAGAATACCACAATCAGCAGACAGGCAAAAACTCGAGATTCACAAAAGTGGTTGGGAATATAAATTACCACAATATCTCCACATACATTATTTTTTATGCAATTCTCATTTAAAAATGTTTCTAAAAATAATACATATTAATAATGATTGTACAGGAAAAGTCCCTTTTACAGCAAAATAGTCACTTTTTGTTGTTGCTGCCTACACAATGCAAAGAAAAACATTCACCTCAAAAGAAGAAACCTGGCTTCTTTCAAGGTTTAACTCTGCAGGACTTTACTGAGAAGCAGTTATCACACCAACCCAGACACAAAGACACAAATATATACCAATTATAATCCTTACATTCTTCACTTATTAGAAAATTTCACTGATTTTGAATTAAAGTATGCCTGGATGTGTTTGGTGTTTTTTGCCGCATGGAACAAAAAGGAGAACTGCTGAAAAAATCTTTCATTTGACCTGGATTTTATTTGATCTTCATGATCTTAACCTCAAAATCTGAGGCTAACCTTCTTTTCTAAGTCATCTGCACTGTCTCTTACACATTGGAGTAGCAGAATGAGTTATCCAGTTTTAGCTTCTTTCTAGCTTTGGTTTCCGCAACCTGTTTTGTTATCAGAAAAGGTTTAAACAGTCTTCATGTGGTGCTTTTTCCAGAAATGTGTAGCCCTGAAATCTTATTCCCCTTACTGAGACAAAAAAAAAAATAGCCCTGCTCTTTTTCTCAGTGGAAGCCATACAAGATGCTTACGCTGGAGTATGCAGAGGTACAGATCAGGGCTTACGAAACATAAATGTCTCAATAAGAGGTGAGCAGTAGGCATTGCATCCCCAGAGGTTCTGCTTTAACCCCATCCGCCAATCAGCATGTCTGTAATTTGGCAACAGCACTCTAGTAACTTTCATGCCTACTGGCTCGTGTTTCCAGGCTTCACATTCCTTATCCCTGAAAGCTTGTCTCCCAACACGGCTTCTTGCTCTCTATTTAAGGCTCTGGTTAACTGCTGGCAAAACTGTATGTCCATCTTCTCTCTTCCACGGGCCGGCCCTCATTCCAGCTGCATCCAATGCAGACGTGACCAAGGTCCACAGACACTGTGTCTGAGTGAGTGGAGTATGTACGGCTTTTAGTGGGAATTTGCCCATATCCCAACAGCTTTGAACAAGCACAGACTTGTGAAAGAGTGCAAACCTCGGTTTGGGCAAAAAAGACTATGTAAATCAAGATGTTTTTGACAGTACGCTGAGGTAAATCTGAATTTGGACTTTATGCAGATATATTTTGAAACTGTCCGGAAGATAAAAAGGGAAGTATGTCTGTTACTTCAGTTTAGACTTTATTTATGCAAATATGGTTTGCTTAATGTAAATTCTTGGTTCTACCACTTACTTCAGATAGACACTGAAAGATAAGAACAAAATCTTGAAAGCAGGATTTTTAAGCTTTTGTCAGAATATTCACAAGTTCCAAATATCCCCCTCAGAGCTGCAAATTTCCTAGAAGCTGCAAAACTCTGCTAGTTTTCAAATGGAACATTTGCTACTTACAAATATCTAAATATGCATCAATTCTATTATTAATACATTGTAGCTGGCATCTGGCACTTGATGTGCCAGCAGCAATCACGCTCTGGCATAATTTTTTTAAAAATTCTTCTCATCTTGTTGCATGTGATGCCTGAGGACTATGGTGATAAGAAATGTGAGCATATTATTCCACAGAGGTAAAAAAGACTGAACTCAGGACACAGAAAATTTAGTGCTGGCAGGTGACGTTAAACATTTCATTGCAGTGACAGTGCACATTTTGCACACAAGACTCGGTCCTAGGACTATGTCCTTTGTCCCAGCTTTTACTGAAAATGGCTGGCAGAGAGGTTTCTGGCAGAACCAATGTTATCTCCCATTGTGAATTGTGGGAAACCTTTGAGGTTTCATTGCTTCTGAAGCATCTGAAATAATTGAAAGTTTGGGGACATGATTGTACCTAGATGTCCAGTCTATCACTGCCAGCATCACTGGAAAATTTTATTATCATAATAATTGCTCTAGATCTGCAATAAAAGTATGCAGAATAATTTGGTTCACTTCTAAAAGTTCTTTCTTTAAAGGAATTGAGTGTGTTTTCATTGCCAATAGTTTCTGTAATTGCAAAACAACTGGAAGCAAAACTCATAATCAGATAGTGCTCAAAAGCTATGTAAACAATCTTGCTGGATATTTAGTTTCAGTTCTGAATTCTCAGCTATTCCTTGGGAAAATATCAAAGGATATTACAATATTGCCTAATCTCAGTGATTTTTACTGAGTCTAGAAAATCTTTTCTTTCAGTGAAATCTCACTTCCTGAAGCCATGGCACTGAATTACCACCACCAAGTGTGTAGCCCTTGAGACAGCATAAAAGAGAACAATAACAAAAGGTGGAGGGACTCCAAATCAAAGGCAAACTTTAGAAGGCTCACATTATTATGCTGTCATTTGTCTGGTTTTCAGCCAATCACACAGCATTTGAGCCTCTCTCATAACTTCTGTATCTCTTAAATTGCTGTTGGTTCCTCACAGAAATGAGCCCTGCTGTTCTAGCATGTTCAATTAGCTCTTGCTGACTTCAGTTTAAAATGGACTTTGACTCTAATGATAACAGCTTTGGAACTGCCATCCAAACGGCCATACAGCTTTTATCCCATTTTCATAAAGGGGGAAGCCGAATCTACCAGGGTGACGGACAGAAAGCCAGGATCCGCAAACAGAGCATTGACTGGCACACATTGCCCTTCCTTCCTGGACAGTTGTGAGATCATTCAGTTCCCAGCGACTTAGAAAAGCCTCTGGATCCTCCCACCTGGCCAGACAGGATCTGCTGGCCCATTGCATCAGCAGGGCACTGTCGCAGCCCAGTGGCACTATTGCTATCCAGGACCAAAGGTATATGTAACCTTTGCATAATCAGTGCACATGCTGAGCTCTGCAAGTCGGCGGTGCTGACTGAGCAGCTTAAAATAGCCACTGGAGGCAGAGTCTGTGGAATGTTGTATGGGAAATTTAGTATTTCTGTCAAGCTATTTTATTTTGTGTCTCTTTGCCGCCTGCTTTAATTTCCAAAGCATCCAGCTAAGGGGGTGCTAAGTTATTAAAGCTACAGCTAGGACAATGGTAAAAAAATTTAGATTTTTTTTTAAGTGTATGTGTAGTGCCTTCAATTCACACACCCAAATCTTGCCACATTTTTCCAGAATACTTAGGAATCCAGAACAGACATAGGCAGCAGGTGGGCATTTTGAAGACACCTAAGGGGGTTATGCACCATACTTTTACTGAAATTATATGAAATATTCAAAAGAACAAAAGACACCTTCTCTTATAGATAGTGGTCTCACACGGAACTTTCCACATCATGGCTACAGGAAGGTTAGAACGTGGAATAATAAGTGTTATTTAAGGGAAAAAAAAAAAAAGTCGCAACTGAGATACTTCCAACTGGAATATGGTGAGACATGGAAACTCAAATAAAGTAATTTTGGTGAACACTACTTTGGGATATAAGATCTGTTCACGTTTCCGTACAACTTCTGATCTAATAAAACCAAATTTTAAGAGTTCCTCTAAATTTAGTGCCATACTGATTTGGGTTGCAGTGCAGCATTTAATTTCTCTCCTTTGCTCTCAGCTTCCATCCAGACCAAGAAATATCAGATAAAAACTATCTGTAGTAAAATTAATCACAAGCATTTTGTTTGCTAATGTCTTAGTTTGGCTTCTGGATGTCTTGATCATAGAATCAAGTATATCTTTATGGCACAGACTACATGATTAGTCTTAGGTGTCCCAATCATTTTCAGTTTTGAGATTAGCCAAAATCAAATTCCCAAGTTGCAAATTCACCATATTTAAAAGCAGAAGATAGAAGAAATTTGTTTCAGAATTTTAATATCATGGTCCTGCCTGAATGTATTCTAAGTGAATCATTCAGTCAGTTTTGTTATGGCTTGAAAAATTTTTAAACTTAGCAAATTCTTAGAACCAAATCAAACTTTAAGTAGATTTAAGTGTTGACTACTGCAGGGTAGGCAGATGCTTAACCTAGACTCTACCCAGCCGAGTCTTTATGAATCGAGTCTGAAGATTTGATTTGAGAGACTGGTGCTAGAGAAGACCTTGGATTGCTGAAGGCTAAATCTTGACGCTGGCACCAGCTTTGTCTTTACAGGAACTGTGTCTATTGAATTTGACTCATAATAAGATTCCTAAAATGGGAAAATAACTTCATATAATGCTTAAATGTGAATAGTACAATCATCCCTTAAAGCATTTCCCAGTACCAAAAGTCAAGGTCATTTCTGCCAGAAATGCGTCTTTAGTAGAGGCGTGTTTTTTAACTTGATGGTTAGAGGAAAACAGTGTATTTGCAATACCTATCACTTGCTGAAGGCCAAAATGAAGTCATGCTTTGGTAGGTAAGTGCAAGTGGCAAAATTTGCAAAACTGACCACTGAGCTGGGATACTTTTCACTGTTCATAAGAAGAAAAGATTTTTCAGATATGTCTTTGAACAATCATGTGCATCTTGGATTAAGCCTATTACACACAAGTTATTTGAAATTGTCTACTCAGTATGCAACATCTCATTTGAGACTGTTAGTCAAGGACACCTAGATCTTCACCATAAGCAGAGAACTACTTATAAATAACCTTAGCACTGAAATTAATAAATTACAATATATTGTTACGATATCATTAGAAAAATCAAAGCACACACTTCATACACAGAGAGATCACACCAGATCATTGTTAAAGTAAGATACAAATGTTTCGAGTATCATCATATAAGAATTCAAACTTGACATCAGAAAGACAAAATCCTTTTGATATCAGTGACATAAGTGGATAATGCTTTCAAAAATACTTTATGCTAAATATCTGAGTTGGAATACTAGCTGCTGAATTCAGACTCCTACCACGGTTAATTAGCATAATCCACCTGTAATCCCCATAGTTGTGCTTCTTAGGTAAAATCAGAAATAAGATTCCTAGTATTAAATTTCTCAAGAAATTGAGACTGCTGAATTCTATTTTTTATCTGAACAATCACAATTGCCATTTTTCTTCCAGTAAAAACACATGGCACAGAAGATAGTTCTATACTGTCAATAGACTGACTCAAAAAATATAAATATATACTGTATTTATATATATGGTATGTATATATACATAATCAACAGTCACATTAGAGAATCTGAACAATTTTATTGAAATTACTTTTAAGAAAGCTCTCTGCTCTGATTTCATGTCTACATAAAGAACTGAGAATTTGCAAGTATACCATATGAAATGGGACTTCTTAAACCTAAAGAAAACATACAGGTGAAGTATATGTGAATATGCATTTTTTTTTAATGTACATGTTTGGTTTTTTCAGATCTGCAATTTCTACCAGTTATAGCTTGCAAGTTACAAAAACTAAAAGAGATCTGGAATCAGTGTTTCCTTTCAGCAGGCTGTTGCAGGCAGAGTTCACTCACTGAAGAAACTATTGGCAAATTATTCTCAAGATGATAGTTGATGAGATGACTTATGCTGTCAAAGACACGATCTTTTGTACGAACCTTCAAAAAAAGGATGCAAGAATATAGATTAAAGAGGAAAGTACTTTCTCCCTTAACTTCCCACTAAAATTGTCTAAGAATAAAATGACACAATCATGTTTTAGAGACTGATTCCTTTCCCATCAAAATTGGTGGAAATTTGGCACTTATCCATCTTGGCTTCTGTTTTATCTATTACTCTCTCTATTCTCATCAAACAGGCATTTTTGCATGAAACCCCACAGGCCAGTCTACTCTTTCTGATTAGGTCTGCTTGAATACTTTCCATACAACGTTTTTGTTTCACAGTAGGTCGGATTTTTAGATCAACTTTTCTTCTTCGAGAGACCATCTGCTTCTTTTAAGTGTTTGCACCTTTTTCATTAGAAAGAGGTGTCCCTCCAGATATGTCAGAGCCCAAAGTCTCTGGGCACCTCAGCATTTTTGTGCTTTTCTTAACAGAGACCTTCTTCTTCAGGTACTCAGAAATTTCCTTCCCCAAAAGTGATCCAGCCACCATATGTGCTTAGCTTTTGTTTGCCCCGTGCTGCACAGCCCATCCCTGTGGCTTTGGAACTGAAACACTTCAGGGCAGGGAACGACACCTTTCTAAGCTCACCTACCAGCCCTCTGTTCCTGCTAACATACATTATTACTCCTGTGATAAGAGGAAGCTGATATTGCAAGATAAAACAGTTAAAATTATCAGGAGAGGCCAAAAATTAAACCATATTATGAAACAATATTTAATTATTTAACCACATGTTCACAACACGTTTCCTTCCTATGTTTAAAATGAATTAGGCATACAGCTTCCACAGGTCCACTCTGGCAAACATCACGTTGCAGTAAAGCCTTGTATTGGGCTGGCTCTACACTGCCTCAAGAAAATGCCTGTGAGCACTGCTCTGAGTAAGGAATGTCATCTATTCTCCTTGAACTTTTCTCAGGAAGAGAGAATAACCTTTTGTTAAAACTTTCCAAAGCCAGCTTATGTTGTGGCGGGCACCTCTCTTGAAATAGTTCGATCTTCAACATTAAATGCTGGCAAAATTCCTGGAAACTTCAACACAGGATGTCACAGGGTAAAAAAAACAAAAACAACAGAAACAAAGAATTTTGATGGCAGATGATGCTATCTGCTCAGTCCCTATGTAGTTATGTCACTGAAAGAAACCAACAGGCTCTCTGCATTCCTGAGGCACGCTGCTCTGAAAAGTAACTTTCTCTAAATTCAAAGCTACATTTTCAAAATGAAAAGGTACCTTTAAAAAAGCTGCACCTTTCTTTATCTGTATTCTGAGATTTTGTTAACATGAGTAATCTGCCATCACCAGAGTTCCAGTCCTCATTCTAAATCCAGAAAAAAATCCTGCAGTCCTCCATTTTAAGCACCTGACTAAGAAATCTCTTTTTCCTTTTTCATTTTTCTGTTAGCTGGATGAGCTGGACAGTTAACTCTGCTCTGAAAACACACCCTTAAAAGCTGTAACTGTGTCATTGGGTAATGTGTTTGAAACGAATTTTGAGGCAGCACTTGTGTGAGAATAATCATGCTGAGGCCACGCAGAAGAAATGCAAGCTGCTGGCACGGTGCTGCAGCTGGTCACACATTGGCGTTTTACCGATGACTCTCCACTCTGACAAGCTGCAAATAGGGCTGCTCAGAAGCCACATCAGGATCCCACACGTCTCAGAAAAGCTGTTGTTCTGGAATGGTGGCTCCTGAGTGAGGCATTTCAGAGCCATTTGGGCCATGATGGCACATCACAAGCAGGGGTAGGTGCAGAGAACAAGCAGGTCCCTGGACAAGGAGGTCAGCAAATTAGAGCTGCACTAGAGGCAGTGCAAAAAGAGATGGAAGGGTCTCCAACCTTTGCAGGAGGAAAATGCCCAGGAAGTCATCACTGGACCTGAGTACTCCATGCCAGTCAGCAGTGCTGCAGAGCTCCTGGTGGGACACTGTATCCCTGCACTTGCCATGTCACACTGCAGTGTTTTCCTTGCAGCTACCTGTGGGTTTATGTTACGGGGAAAATTAGGGGACCTTGTTCCAGGTGCCACAAAACTGTTGGCAAAAGTTCAGCAAGGGAGGCTGCCCCCCAAGAGTCACAGAGCCACTTCCCTGGGCTGGTGTCCCCATCAAGCCCAGGACCAGGCAGTTGGCAACTTAAAAGCGCAAAATCATTCTTTGACTGACCTCATGTGACAAAGGTGACTAATAACAAGAAGTACCATGGGCATTCCTCACCACAGCAATACAGACTCTGCAGAACAGGCATAATTCTGCAACAGGTTTCTCAGCTGAAAGAGATACCAATAGACCAACTCTCACTTGCTTTGGGGCTGATTATCTGAAGTTGTCCTTTACAGAGGAAAAAGAGTTACCCACTAGCAGCTATCAGGAGCCAAGAATAAAACTCAGGACAATGATTTTAATCTCCTAGCAGACACTAAGCCTGCCCAGAAGCAGGACAAGACAGCCACATAAAACTGGAGCTTCCTTGACCTTTCCAATCCTGCTGTGGGGAGGGTCCCTTCATCAACTAAGGCAGTCCTTGTGCAGCAAAGAGATGGGTCTTGTTTGGGAATCAGGTCCCTAAGGCTCCCTGCAATCTTGCAGAAATCATGCAGTGTGTCTTCTGCTAGGCATCAGGGAGAGAATCAGGGATGTGATGGCATACTAGAGGTACAAGGCAGTACCTATGAACAGCTGTGAATAAGCTGTAAAGAAGATTAAACACACTTAGAGAAAACACATAGAGCTGGAAACGTCACGTATTAGTGAGGAGCTAGTGCTTACAGTTCCTTCTGGGTCCACCAAAAGAAGGTGCTTGGCTTGTCCGTTGTGCATGCCTGTCAGCACATAGGAGCCGGGGTTCGTGGTACTCTTCCTCACGAGGAAATCTCCGCCTTTCTTTAACAGCTGTTCTGCTTCTTTCCTGCTCATCTCTCCTTGATACCACGGCTCTGTACTCAGGTCTTCAGCTTCAGTCCGGACAGCTGCTCTGGATGAAAGGGGGCTGGTGCATCCCGCGGAGGCGGATTTCTTCAACAGGGCCTCAGACGTTTGATTCCTGAGGGCATCTTCAAATGGTTCTGGTTATGGAGATAGAAACAAGAGCAAGACCAATTCACAGGTAAATCATGTAACAAAATGGTGATACTCCAGCCATTTTAAAATGGATTTGTTTTGCACTGTAGCCGCTTCCCTTTATGAAAAAAATAAGGTAGGATATACTAAGAGACTTACTGTTTTATGGATTATATTAAGACTGAGGAGTGTAATGTGTTTAAAATGTATGTTATGCACAGAAAGATACCAACAAAAATTAGAGTGAACCTCTGCAGGAGCTTATGAAAGGTACTGTTTTTATTTCAGCAGTGGCTATTGTCAACAGCTGCGTTTATATGATCTGGTACCAGGCAGAGCTCTCCTTTAGTCTTGCTAGGTATATCAGACAGTTTAATTTCAAATAAATTGCATAATATGGGTAGCTAATGTCATTATAGTCATATCTGGTCTCTCTTCAAACAACTTATTCATTTAAAAATTATCCATTACTGAGTCTCCAGCCCAAGGCTACGTCTAGAAGGGAACAGCCACCCATACCACTCAGCCTACTCCTAGCCTCCGTCTAGGAAGAGAATCTTGCAAAATAGACAAAGCTTAACACATTTAACGCCATTTACCTGGCTAAAATCTGCCTCGGGGAAACTTCTTTTAAACCTCAGCTAAATCCTAAACTCAGTGCTCCTTTCTGCAGAGTTGAATGGAGAGATGTGTCATTACAGACCCCAACAGTCTTACAGGAATAGCAAATACGTAGGTGGGTGCTTCATTTCGTGCCGTACTGACCTGCTGGAAGCTATTTTCCCTTGCATGGCCTTCGTCTGTTCCACTAGTACATATTAAAAAGAAGTGTTGTTCTGTGCCCACTAGACCTGCAGAAGGACATCTGCAGGGCAGTACCACGAAGCAATACACCAGTTCTGAACAGACTGCTCAGATGCGAGGAGTACACAGCCACGCTTGCATGGGACTCTGGAGAGGTTAATTTAGCTCGGGGAAATGGAGTAAATACCATGCTGCCACAGCTCATTGATGTCTCAATTATTAGAAGTAGCTTAGATATGTCTTCGCTATATTGCAATCTGCACTAAGCCCAACTCATGTTTAGCCTGACAAACACTAAATTAAGCTGGCACATTTTCTAATACTACTTTTCTCTGATGATCCAATGACTGATAAAGGTTAACTGGAAAGCTGGAAGAGGATAAATCAATTTTTCCTATTTTTTAGGAAAATATTGTGTATAAAATAGAAATAAGCATGTGCATGTTTTAAGGGCATGGCATGTTAGAAATCAAAATTAACATCTCTGACTTCAGACAGCATACTTTTCTCATTTCAGATCTATATTCACAGATAGATACTCTCAGCTTTCTTCCCTCTCCTTTTCTTTCAATCCAAAATCCCCCTTTCTTTCAATCCAAAATCCCACTAAGCTGTGGAAATAGAGTCATACCTCAGCAAAAACATGCCAGGAAGACAGTTTTATGTATACTGAGATAACAGAAATGTAGATCCATTATTTTACAAATAACATATAGGCACCAAATGCTTTGTCTCACTGCCTTTTAATCATGTAAACTGAATTAAATAAAATGTGTCAGGAATTTATTTGAAGTAGGAAGTGTAGAAAAACAAAGAAATTTTTCTGTGCATCAAATGCTTTCCCCATTATTTCCTGTGAAGTATCTCCTCAAGGCTGAAAACAATGTGTATTGGTAGCACCAACATCAAATTACGGCTGATGCTTAAAGCATTGTTTTGCAGCTACGGCTGTAATTCTAATTTAGGAAAAGCTGACTTCAAAGTTGGAATAGATAGGAGAGTAGGCCTACCCGGTGCAAGAGATAACTCAGCCTTTTAATTTCAATTCCTTGTTGCACAAAGCTTTTGTTATATGCCTTGACTTCCTAGTAAAATACTCACAGGACAGGTTGGAGCTAATTCTCCACCTGTCCACTCCTCCACTCTCGGTGAATTCCCTGTATGACAGGGCTCCTGATTTATTTTTCTTCTGACATAATTGCCTGTGATGTTCAGGATAACATAGACTGCAACTTACCTTAACTCAGAGGTACAATACAGCCTGTCTTCAAATTTCCAGCCACCCTGTTTTAGCTCAGTCCAATATGAAACCACCGTGAATTCTGAAATTCAGCATAATTACAGCAGGAACACTAAACTTTGGATTTTTTTTTTTTTTTCTTTTGGAAATTCAGAAATAATGCATAAACATATTGGGTCATTTGTTAGAAAGGGAGTGAAAAGGAAGGGAACTCACTCATGTCAAACAGATCCTTTCCTGGGCTGCTTGCTTTGGTCTCCTCTGTTGTTCCGCTGAAGGTACATTCAGCATCTGCCTGAAGTGCCAGTAGAGCTTCCATATTTATATGCTGGGTGTTTACATATGTTGGCATCTCTGCTGTTGTTACTTCTGATTTCTTTTCTGGCACACTGCAGATATCCAGAGATCCTAGAAAATTCAAGACTTTATTTTCCTCTCTTTTTTTTCTATTTGGCAAAACAGTGTTGGTATAACGACCAAGTAACACCACACCACACTACTACAGGCTTAAAATTTCCTGGAATGGGAGATGTGAAGTCAATAATTGCAGAATCTAGTAGAAAAAAAGACGTTGATTAACTGATTCAGAACTGTGTTTCAATGAGGGTATGGGGGCATTATTATTCAGGAGGAAAGGAAACCTTTGTAAATAAAGACTCAGTTTCAAAAATTATATTCAGCTGGGGAGTCATGAGAGGAGAAAGAAGGAATAAAATCCTCAACTCTGTGCAGATTAACAACAGACAACATATTCTGGCATTTGAAAAGAAAGTGTCTCTAGAAACACAGGAAGTTGTCACATAAAGGTGGATGAGGTAAAATTTAACATGTTTTGAGGTGATTTACTTGGAATTTATAGACAACAACAACAAAAAACATTATACATTATTTGCTGTTTGTGGAGCAGAGAGCATTGCTTCACATTTCAAATGAAACTTCTCACTTTAGGCCTTTCCTATAAAAAATTCCATCTTGCATACCCTAGTAGGTCAGATTTTCAGAACAGACCATGTAGGCTGCCTTTTAATATCACAGGGTTTTAGGGCACTGAAAGTCAGAAAGCTGAAGATTTGGGCAACTCCATTTATGAACAGCTCTGCAGAAGAAAATATTTTATGTAGGTATGAATTCAATAATTTATCCAGAGGTAATTAACAAATGCATTTCACTGGTATCAACACTAAAGCTCAGACAAAGGGAACCTATCAAAAAAAGTGCAGTTCATTGCCTTAAGACTTTGAGGCATCAGACTTTCACGTTCTTTGCCCACCCAAGACCACCTGAAGTATTACAGCTAAAAGCAGCAAAACTCACCTTGTGTAACAGGCCCATGATGCCATTCTTCACTGGATTTGTCTCCTAAGTGATGGCTCTGATAATAAATTTGCTCTCTTCCCGCTCCTGTTGCAGACTAGAATGGACACGTGCAAGGAAATTTTCAATTCCCTTTAAAATGCTCAGACACATTATCAGTGGCTCTGACAATTTCCTTGGCTGTATTCTGTGTGCTCACACTCTTCCTTTCCGATTCGTCATGGTGTCAGAATATATATATCCCAAATACAATTTGTGTGAAAGTAAGATTATTAACAGTGACCTTCATCTATACTTCCCTATTTCCTGCTTTTATTAACCCCCGCAATACCAAAGGATGCATCCTAACCTCTTTCAGTACATTTGTCTTTCACATAACAAGCCCTGACGCACTGTTCCTGGGAAAAGCATTCCACAGAAACATGCCTGGGAACAGAAGACAGCCCCAGCACTCTTCAAACCATGAGCTGAAAGACCCACAGTGGTACCAGGGAAGACACTTGGGCACTGAAGGGAGGATGTTGTCTACAGACATCTGGATTTGAGCAGAGTTGTGCTGGATCTGAAAACTCCTCTTAAGTGACTCTATTGATACTGCAGTCAAACTTCTGACAGGAATGTTGGAAGAAATATCCGAGCTGACCTTAGTTCAACATGAGGTAGAAAACCTACCCAGGAATCTGGCTGAATACTGATCGCTGTCAACTTATTAACATAATGAACTGTTCATAATGAACAGTTCAAGTTATTTTGCATTAAATCATTCCCAGTTAATGTACAGTATTTCATACTCTCTGAAGCAGATGTGGTTTCCACAACTGTATTTACCCCCAGTGGATTTCTCTTCCTAGAACCTGGTTAATCTTTTAAAACCACAAGGAACTCACCTCGTTTAGCTTGTTCTGAAGCTGCCTAATGTGTTGGCCCCCCTGGTCTGCAATGCCCATTCAAAAGGAAATTGGCCATATATGAAGGACTGCGAGCTATAAAGGCTCCCAACGTAAATCCCATCTTAAAATAAATGTCTTTTAAAAATGTTGCATCCATCAGCAGGATGGCAGAGATGCAATTGCACTGACCTGAGCTGTGTCTGCAGCAGTGGGAAGTCTTGTTTTGAGCCTGGCATCAAGGAAGCCGCCAGGGGGAGGTATTTTATTTGGGATGTTGTTGTAATAGGGATGCTCTGTTGCCTCGTTCTCTTCCTCCGTCCACGGGTCCTCAAAACTCTGCATCCTGTAAGGAAGCTTTGTTTTGCCCCTCTCTGGTAAAGCACTTACAAATATCTTCATCAGGTTAAGACTGCCTGTCAGGGGATCACTACTGTGGATTATTTGGACGACTCAGCTACCATTATAAGTCAGGAAGCAATAATGGATCATGCAGCAGACCTTCTCTGTTTAGACAAACTAATCTAAACCTCCTTTGCAATGGATAAAATTCTTTATGCTGAGTAAAGGATGATTTTACTTAGCTTTAAAGACCATTACAAATTGAATTAAGCAATTTTATCTAACTCTACAATAGCACTTGTAATATTGTGAGTTGATTGACTGACTAGGCTCTAAAACTTTATCTCTAAAGATATGCTCTATCACCAATATAAATCTGGAAGAACTTCACAAAGTCAAGAGATATGAATACAGCATGCTTCCAGATTAGGATAGTAGCATTTTATATTCACCATATACCTGTTTTACTAGGGTACAAGAAATGGTGAAGTGTACCGGCTCACTGGGATTTATACTAGTATTAGTGAGCATATATGTCTCCAAAGAAAACACAGTGCTATATCCCAGGCTTTTTAAACACGCACAAAAAGACAGATTTTGTATCCTCCAGAGAACAATGCAGTCAAAGCCTCTGTGCAATACATCACATTCCCAAAAACATCACCCTAATATGAGAAACAGCAAAACATCACTAGTCATTCTGGAAGCCCAGCTCTTTAACTTACTCCATGTAAACTGACACAGCTGTCTATGACAGTAACAATGAGGAAAGGCCACAAATAACATCCATTCTTGGCCATCCAACTCTGCCTACTAACCACAACAGAAAACACGTGATCATTTCAACGTCGCTGTGAAATCCATATTTAGCCTATTGTTTTAAAATTACTATGCTCCTTTCGTATTCATTAGACAAATGCTGCTATGCTACTTCAGCAGAAATCTCTTTTTAGAATGTTTAAATCCTGTCTGTCTCCAGCCCCACTGTCCACCAAACATTTCATTATGTAAACAGAAAGCTAAAGGAGATCCTTTAGCAGTCTTCTGGAATCGCACTCACCTATCCTGGAAAGTAGGTATCTTAGAGGGACATCGCAAATATTGCTTAAATCGAAGCTCGAATGCTTGCCCTATGGTGCTGATGACATCCTGCGCCAGGCCATCACAGCATTCCAGTATATGACAAGCTAAATGGAAAAGATTTGACACATGCACATGCAAATCATTGTTTATGTTATGGTGGGAGGCACTGACCTGTGACAAAACACCTGCACGTCAAGTATAGTTGCCCTATTAGAAGTGTGTACCTTTCAACAAAACCCAGTTCTGATCCAGTGAATTTCAGGCAACAGTGTCTTTGTAAAGGTTACATAAAATTGCGCTGGTGTGTAACTGCCATAGGCAAGACCACAAATCTGTTCTACTCTTTTAACAAGTCCACAAACACTAAAAAAATCTCATAAAATTTTATGTTATTACCTGAATGAAATAGATGATGAAAGAGTTCTAAGCTTTAAGTTGAAAATACAAAATATTAATAGATGGTAATAACAATAAAAGGTTTCTTTGGTTTCCTCCATTTTATTACCACTTCAGTTTTATACGTAATCACCCCCAAGCTCACAAACTGATCACTTTTTTCCAAATTACAGTCTGAGGGAGGAGCAGTATACTCAGAATACTTTCTAGATCATGGGCCCTGACATTATTCCAGGAGTACAGACCTTGGTACCTTTTCCTGCTTCCCTGCAAGGAGACGCTCCCAGTAAACTGCTGGATCACTGAGGAGCGCAGAGCCAGGAACCCGATTTACTCCAGCACTTCCTCATGCGCCACCTCCCTGCACCCACTGTGACAGACGCAGTAAGGAGGGAGGCTGGCAGCACAAGCTCTCTTCCTATGGAAGACTGAGGAACCTTTATCAGATTTGCTGTCTGAGCAGCCAAATCTGCCACCATTTTAAATCAGCGAGTGGCTCAAGAGGTCTCATGTGACAGCACAAAGAGGTGAATGCATAGAGAACTAACTCAACACTGCAGGAACATAGATGGGTGTTGAGAGCTGGAAGCTAAAGATCTGAATGAACAGCACTCACCATGATATGTGGAAAAGCCCAGGCACATTAATTTTCACTATTCAGAGCTGGATGAGCACACGGTCTACTTGCTGAAGCCTGGACTGGGTTTGAAACTCTGGTTATTTTCCAAGTCCTATGCAGTAGAGTGGGTCCTTGTTCAAAGTTACTAATTTGTATCACCCCAGACTGCTTTAAAACCTGAATATAAACCCTTCAGCTAAAAAATTGCATTTTAGTACATGCCTAGTGTCCAGCTCAGTGGAACCAAGTGCTTTGGATGCCAATGTCCTACAAATAAGTGTTCGTCACAACATTTGTGTGACATTGTCTTAATTAACATTACATAGCAAGACTAAGTAGGTTTAGAAATGACTTCTCAGAGGCTGATCGACTCGACAGACATCTGAAGAGGCCAAAATAAAGGGCTGAGAAACCTGCAGGTGTGCAGGTATGGAATGCCTGCTGCCTCTTCCTCAGCAGCAGCAGGACTTCACACAGAGTGGGATAGCACCAGTCACAGTGCTAAACAGATACAGTGGTGTTCTCTTCTCACCTTATAGCCCCTGCTGTGCCCACCAGCAAGCTGAAGCAAGTCCTCATTCAGGGGAAAGGGCCACTACCTGCATGTTGAAAGTGGATTCAGCAGCCAAAAACAGGACTTCCATGTGTCAAAGATAAAGGCAGACATCCCTGACTAGCAGCAGTATATTTGCTGTTTATGCCCTCTGCATCTCCACGAACGTGGACCAAAAGCAGTTAGGGCAAACAAAGCTAAAATGTTTGCACTCTATAACTAGAGTGAAGATTTAAAGAGGCTACATTGCTCAATGCTAAACCTGCGTGGAGCTGAAATGAAGCATGAGTCATTAAGTAGTTTCAGTAGGTGACATAATGAGTAACCTGTTTCCTTGGATACGTGAATGGACTTTCAGCAGGTAGGAGATATGCTTCTTGTAAAAGGATGAGAAGGTTTGGCTCACACAGAGATGATTTTTTTGTGAATGCTACAGCAGAAAATAGACAGTCTTTAGCTTGCTAGATCCAGAATACAAAACACAAAGACAGCTTTTCCATCCTTGAGAAGAAATGAGTCAAATATGCAAGCTATACTATAGCATTGGTGGTAGTGTCATAGCAGTAACATTTTCACTACATACAGAAATAAAGACAAATTCCGTTCTAAAGCAATTTGCAGATAACACAAAGAATGACACAATGGCAAGTGATGGTGAAAGAGGGCAGTTCGCAACCCTTGGAAAATTGGACCCTTTTAAAAAATGTGTTTTGATTACAGGCCACATCAAAAGTCACTGATCTGCAGATCACCGATGTATAAACAGGAGTGGGGAAAGCGCCCGTAGCAAAGCCATAATGCAGAAGGCTTAAAGATCACAGCACAAAAGAATTTCACATGAGGTAGCAGTGCTTCACTGCAGTAAAAAGGGCTAATGATGAGGACAAAAGCAAGGAAGACTAGGAAGGTGCAGCCTCTGCTGTAGTGGCAGCCCCTGCTATAAAGGTATCATGCACCTTTTTAAAACAATGTAGAAAGATTAAAGAAGGAGGTACAGAAATCATCAGAAGCATGGAGGAAGTGCACTGCAGCTGGAGACCTACAGAGTTCACTGTCAATCTTTTCATAAAGAAAACTGAGGAATTACTTGACCTAAATACACCAAAGGAAGACGACAGATCGAGGTGTTCAGATGACTCCTCAATCTAGGATAGACTAGCTCAACAAGGAATAGTCACAGGAAGCTAAGGATAAACACATCCAACGTAAGATAGAAGAAACATATTATGTGAAACAGTTTTTATATAAAATCCACTCACACAGGAACAGAAAACAGAGCACAGGGCTCCTCCAAACCCTACAGTGCGAACACCTACAATGCCAGCCCACTACATTGTCACCGAGATCCCTCAGAACAACTGAATCAGCCTCTGATTTAGCAGAAGGGTACTGCTAAAGCAGGTGGGGTGGAGAGCAGCTCTGCACCACACATCCTACAGTCTGACACTAGAGCCTCTCTGAGGGGGGACACACGATACTGTAACATATCAAGCATTGCAAAGAGCTGGACTAACTCCATACTTCCCATTCCCCATAAGTTTTCAAGGTGTACTACCAGTATGCAGAATATTAGTATGTTTAGTGCAAGTATTATTTATGAGCTAATACTCTCAAGTCTGGACGTCTTTGCACATGGACACAGCAGATTCTTCAGGTATCTAAAATCATTAAAGATGAAAAAATATGGAACCTACTAAATTAGTTGTGTTGATGGTAAGATGGGGCAGCTCAGGGTTTGCAGACTTGACATTTTGGAGTTAAAGTGCCTGAATTCTTGAATTCTCCAGAAATCCAGTTGGAAGTCTNTTTAACTTTTTTTTTTTTTTTTTTTTTTTTTTTTTTTTTGAGCTACTCTATTCTTCTCTATGACTCTATAAATAATAAACATATTCTCAGGTATGTTACACAATACTTTGTATCCTGCATTAAGACCTAGTGATGCTTTCTGCATTACAAGCAAGAATGTCTTTTGTACCTATTATTTCAGACTATTATTTACAATTCTGACAGATTATTTTTTGAGAATGTGAACTGTATCTTAGCTTTTGAAGACAGTCAACAAAAAGGTCCCTCTCCCTGACTGCCTGCTGCTAAAGCAATGCAACCTTGAATAAAACTTCACTGAGAAAGAGAATTGCAGCAAGCTGGCTGAAAGCTCACTATTTGATAAAGAATGTGATTCTGCCAGGAAGAATTAGGCATGTACTGAGAAGACCTAACAGATTCAGCTGCCTCATCAGATGACTTAGTCAGAGGACTGCTTGGTTCTTGCATGGTGATTGGGTGTAGGTAAGGCTTAGCTGTTGCCTAGAAGCTCGTGCAGCCAAGAAAAGCAAGTGTTTGATCTAAGAAATGAAGAGAATCAAAGTGATATTTGGATATGAACTAGAGGCAAGACCTGTTCAAAGTTTGAGAACCAAACTGCTGCTTCTTATTGCTACACAATCTTCTCATTACTCTCTCAAAGGCAGTCTTTTTATTGGGCTGCATTTATATTTTCTGGGAAAAAAATAATCTGACTTAAACCATGAATAATTTGTGTTTCTCAAAGGAAAAACAGATGTCAAATAGATATTTCTAACTTACCTCTCCGATTAACAGGATCCTTAGCTACATATGCAATATAGTCAGTTGTATCCTGTCAAAAAATTAAGATATCTACAATGAATGCAAAAAATATTTGCACTGATCATAGCAAAAGATCACAGTCCAGAGTATGTATATTCCTGTGGGTAGAGCCTCAAATGATATGTTTTGCTCTACAGTTGTATACTACTTAAACCCCATATAAATGTTTATGGGTTTTGGTACTGATTGCACCACTTTCTCCAGAATGTAATCTATTCCAGGAATCTCTTCCAATGCCTTTGCGAATCAGTTAAACAAACTCAGCAGGATTTGGATCAGGCCTCATTTAGGAGGGAGTAGAATTACAAGACCTTATTTTCAAACTGCCCAGAGATTTTGGTTCAGAACATAAATAATCAAGTGGTTCTGTGGCGGAAAGAGTGGGAGTAACAGCCCTGCTCCCCAGAAATACTGAGCAATGGCATTTATTCATATGTGAAAGCAAGTGTGCTTACTTTACCGACTGCTAGGCCGTATGGCACAGAGGTGGTCAGCCCCTGCTTGGCTAAGACCAGCAGAATCCCAGCATGCTCTCCCCTAGCCCATGGGCTGCTCCTTGCCACACTCATTGCCACATGCCAGGTGGATTTTCGGGCAAGAGTAGGCAGACATCTTCTTCAAGGATTTTTTGCTTGCTTTCTTGCCACAAGTGGTGCAGACTTGTATCGTTGTGCAGATCGAACAGAAAGGGCAGTATTTCTGCGAAACATTCAGACCACACAGCCTCAATGCAATCATGAAGTCCTGGTTAGATCTGGTATTTCCTGACATGTCAGTTACAGCTAAACCCGAGGGATACACAGGATACACTGCAGCTAGCTGCATAAATCTATCCAAAGCCTTTTCAGGTGACTGATCCCAGATCATTGGCAATTATGCTGAGATCTAACGCCATAACAAACATGAATCTTCAGTTAGAAGACAGACTTCTTCAGCTTAGCCTTCTCTACTGCAAGCACACACCACAACCACCCACCCAAAACAAATCACTGTGCTGCATGTCTATACAATCTCCACCCTAAGGAGAGAGCAAGGGAAATGATAAAGCAAATTCATGGTTCTAGTGACAGATGTATAGCTATATCACTTAATGGACTATTGGAAGACGCTCAGACACATCAGCAATGAAGTTGGCCTGTAAGAAAAGCAGAGAAGAACTGCCCTAGCATTTTGTCCTGTAATTTCTGATGCATCCTGTGACACAGTGTCTGGGCAATGACTAAAGTGGAAATGAGGGTGCATATCAACAAGTAAGGGGACAAGAAAAGTGACAGTGTCTATAGTAACAAATAAAACAGAGCCAAGATAAAGGCCTGAGAGTTGTTTCACAGTTGTTCATACCATTTTATTGTTGCTGCTCTCCCATGCCTCTCTATGCTGGTTTCTCATGCCATGCTCTGAAGCTCTCTGAGGGACCAGCACAGGCTGGGAATTGATCCCAAGAGTGAATGTTTGGATGCAAATTGCACTGTGCTATTTAGTTGCAGGGCCAGAAGGGCCAGAAAATGGGCCACAGATCAATTTATTTACTAGTTCAGGCATAGCTAATGGGTACATTAATGGCTGAGAAAATCATAGATCTCTCTCATAGCTATTGTGGACGTGACAGTCTGGAACTACTCACTTGTTATTTCCTCTAAAGTTCAGATTGAAGTTGATTATGGCAAATAATTAAGGACTTAATGTGGGCACATTCCACAGTGGCTAATTTAGAAGATTCCCATCCAAAAACTACACAAAGATAGGCTGATGCAGTGAAGTGGTCCTTGACATTTAAGGACTGAAAACTAGTATGAATGAGCTGTTATTACCACCCCTAAGAAATTGCATTGGGGTTAAAATTTGGAGGTGTGGCTGAAACTGAAAAACTACTGCCTTCAGGGACCTTTGAGAGACCTGCCTTATTAGACTCTAGTTTTCAGCAGATATCTCCAAAAACAGATGTCTTGTCTAGCAGCCTGGAAACAACCACCTGAAATTACTGTGGATGAAAATTGTTTAGTGTATCATAAGGAGGGGCTGAAGAGAGCTAAAGCAGATCCAGAACACAGTCTTGGAAGTGAACTAAAAATGGTTCTGAAATGGTGTGTGAAAGGATTTGGTGGCGACATTTTTAAGCTGCCGTGTACAGACACAGCCAGAAACTGACTCATTGCAAATGGGAATATTGCGCATATATATATATCTATATGGTATTCAAGCTGTTCTCCAAGACTGTGGAACACTTCTCCAGTGGTTGTATTTTGAATAATATAAGATAATTAACAGTAAGTGAGTAGGTGGCAAGTTGTAAAGATAATTTCTGTCACGAATGTGAGGCAGATATCCAGAGTAGAAAGGTGGATGGGGTAGAGAAGTGAGGGTAGTCTCACTTCCTAATAAACCAAACTCCAAAATTCAAAATAAGGGAGGAACTTTCTGAAGAAACATGGGTGCAGATCTAGGTTGCTGGTTCACTATGGCCTTTCTCTATCCAGTTTAAATTTTATATAAGGAGATGAGCTTATGGGCTGGAGCCCAACTGTGGTTGGGAGACACAGTTCGGTGGCAGCAGTCCTCCACCAAGTGGAAATCATTAAGGGCTGATGAAAGTTAGTCTAGATGGCCCTCTAATGAGCAAATAAAGCTGTGACTTAAATCACATCCTTGCATCTTGTCTTCTTCTACATGCACCCAGGACAAAGGAACCACCTGCTTTATGAACAAGCTTGTGGTTTAAAGTTGTGCCAGATACTAGACCACTAAGATAAACTTGCAGAGCATCATTAGATACTTATAGCTACCCTCTTCCCCCCAACATCAGAATGAATTCATGCAGTAGTAGTCTTATCAGGAAAACAACTTCACAATTTCACAGTATCTCATAGGCTCCCTTCCACCATGCAATTTTATTTCTCTGGTAGCTGACTGACTCAGTAGCGTGATTTTTATCTCTCTAAAACATTTGGAAGAACTTGTTTACTCTAAATCCAATCTCTACTGCTGCTCCTCTCCTCTTTCCTGGTAAATCACTCTAGCAGTGGGCAGAGTGAAATGGTGTTTCCAGGACTTAGCATTTGGGATGGCAGATGGGCAGCGAAGAATCTTCTTACGGAGGCAGGGAACTGTGCTAATCACTCCTCTGCCCACTTCAGGAATTGTTCATTTACAGCATACATTGCAATCTGTTGTATTTCAAAGCTGCTGTTGATCCATATTTTGTTCCCCAAATTATTATGATATGGTGTCCTTTTCCCTTCCATAACTGAACTGAACTCTGCAAAGCTATACTAAGATTGAAGATTGCCTTTATGTTTCCTGGGGATAGCTAAATGAACAGAGAAAGTGCCAAGGATGCTTACCTTAACAGGGTTGAACTGAGAGAATTAACTCACAAAGCAGGCTAGAAATTGCCTTACCTGTAGTACATGACTGATAAATCATGGATGATCATATGATGGAGGAAAAGGCACTCATTCAATTAATCTAGGTTTAAAAGCTTTCAAACCTCTAAGGTAAAAGGTGAGCAATGTCAATATTTTATAATCCTCCCGTTGCTTCCTGAGTGGCAAATACTTTTTAAGCACATTTATTAATATAACCTCAATAGGCAGCCTATAAAAATAAGGAAAAGCATAACAAGCAGGAATCTGCCCTTTGCTCCAAATGAACCAAATGTGTAAAACTGGAAGTTGAATTGAAAACTGAAAGCTTTGCAAAACAAGAAAGTAAGATCTGTGCTTCCTGAAAGCCTGCCTTCAAGCAGCATGAGTGTAGCAAATACATCTGAAGGCAGTATTTAGTACTCTTCTCAATGCAAATTTAAAGACAAAAAAGAAAAAAAAAAAGTGCATGCATTACCATAACTGCAACACAGTCTATTGCTGCAAAAAATGCAAAATAAAAACAGGATAAAAATCCACACAATCCCATATGACTGTACTACGTTACCCTGAGAAACAAAGTGGTGCTTATCAGTTACTATATAAATGCTCTCAATCCCTTGATACTTTTTGTTTCAGTCATTCAAAGAGGAGGATCTGTGAATGCCTGTCAGTCACTCCCCTCAAAAAGAGCTTGATGGCAACAATCAAGATGAATTTATGAAACAAGAAACAGGAGCTACTGTGGTTGTATTTTTTTTTTTTTTCCTTGCAGTAGTATATGCAACAAACTCTGTCCCACAGTCCTCATAAAGCAATATCCATGAGGGGGAAGGCTTCCGAGAAATGCTTACCGGATCACCTCCAGACGCAAAGGAAATAGATTGCATATGGTGATTTGCTATGATCTGTATGGATCAGAAAGAATAAGTGTGAGTCAGATGGTTTTCTTACAGTTTACACTTCCGATTTCTCTTTTGGTTTGTATACAGGTGAAAATCCAACATCAAGATCAAAACGACCTACAAGGAGTACAAAGAGTAGCTTAATAATATAAACAAACTTAAGGATCAATGAATCTGTTCTGGTGTTCTTTAAAATGTGTCAGGACACTGCAAAATTGCAAAATGTGCTCAGAACTCCAGTAAACCATACAGATCTGTCAGACAGCATCTTCGGAGAAATTTTAATCAGCTAAAACTCTCTTTCTTTATTACAGATAATGATGAATGAAGCAAAAGGTCCTATTCATCAAAATATTTTTCTGCTGATGCCTCTCCGGTGAAATCAATGAAACCATGCCAGTCTGTAAACCAGCTAGGGTTCCTAACATTGTTTCCAACACTCACTGTGTCATTTTATGTTTCAAACATCAACATGTTTGCAATATGCAAACAAAAATTTTACTCTAGCTGCACTGTAGCATTGTGGACAAAATCACAGCCATACTCCCGGGCATTTGAAATTCAAATTGCTTATGTACATTTTGAACTAATACAATATTTCTCCGGGAAGAGACAAATTGTCCTGAACATACAATACTAGCAGAACAGCTCTGCTATTCTGAGAGTTAACTTATGAAATCTTTTAATAATGAAATCATGTAATAATCAAGAAAGAAAAGGTCATTTGAAAGAAACTATCACTTGATATTTGAGTCACATAAGCCATGCCAAGGAATTCATCTGGGAAAGGACAGGCCTCTATTTAGTGTCTCAAAGCATGTGACAATAGAATTAGGATCTCAGTTTGGAGAGGGAACCACATACTTTAGAAAACTGTTTGGGGGAAAAAAAAAGGTTAAAATGTATTCTCTGGGCTGTTTACCCCATCCTGCAACTTAAAGACCTGAGCTAGCAACTATCATCCTTGGAAACAAAAAAGCCTGACATGACTTTCTCTGGATCTTGCTGCTTCATTAAGTCAGAGAGAGTTGATAACTATTTGCAGTGTTTTTTTCATGTAAAGAGCACTTCATTTTCAATAGCGCTGCTTGTCTCACAGCAGCCTCTGAAGATGTGGTTAGTTTTTAAGTGTTCACTGGTGAATTAGTGTTCCATTACTCATCAGTGAGGATTTCCTTTTCTTTTTCCCATAACAAAGTAATCCCAACAATAGAAAGGAATCAGTGAAGATCTTGTGAAAATAACCCAATCTTTTACTTCAGTATCATATAAAACAAAAATTATTTTAGATTGTCTCTAAACTAATTTTTTCCACATTTTAAGAAAACTGAAAAGTGCTTGAAACCATTTGTTCAAGTCAGATTGTTTTTTTGAAAGAAATATACAAAACAAAACCATCTTCCACTCAGCCCTGCTTAGCATATTCACCAAACTGTTGCTGCAGCACATGCAATTGCTTTCCTTCTACCCTAAGGGCCCACAACGCTGTCTTGTCTTTTCTTTCTTTCCAGGTCCCCTGGGAAAAAGAGGCTATTACAGAAGTTCACAGCCTTCTTCCTGTGTGGGGCCGCAAAGGGCAAAGCTGCTGGGCCATTCTTATTTGCAAATCAATTGCTTGGCACAAACAAGAAACAGGGGAGACCACAGCCAGATTAGGGATCTCTGAGAAAACCCGACATTTCCCAGGCCAGCAGCACCCAGAAACGTCTATCTCAAGAAGAATTATGTGAGAGAAAGATGAAGAGTTTTGTCAACTCAGAGAAAAGGCAAAAACATCTGGTGGATGACTCTTCTCTGGGATAAATGAGTTTAACTACAGTTCTGCCCTGGAACTGGCTGAAGACAAGGTGATTTTCAGGGTTTGGCACTTTCTTGGTAGATCTAATTAACATCAAGTTTCTGTGTTTCTGACTGTCCCTCTGAGAAGCACTGCTGTGGATATATATGTTTGTAAGGCTACAAACTGCTCAATCAGCCATAGCACTGCTCCCAGTGTCTCAGTGCTCACTGCGGAAGATTTGGTTGTTTTCTAAATAAGGATAAGAATGACGATAAATGGATGAAAGCGCAATATTAATATTAATAATAATAATAATCAGCAAGTTTTTTAAAGGACAGTGCGCATATTCTTTCTTATTCTTTAATCCTGGCGCTCTGAAGGATGGCAGGAATTTTATTGTTTTCCTCTCTAGCTGTATCTGGACAGAAAGTCGTGTGCCCTAAGCGGAGTAAGTGGCTCACAGCGAATAGCACAGCAGTGACTACGCATGTCTGTCTGCTTTCTCTTCATACACCCTGAGCAAGGACTTTTCTCATCTCATACATCATTCACAAACCACTGCAGTGACTCCCCAAAGTGTGCCTGTACCTTCAGCACAGTGAAGAACAAGGAATAAGCTACTTGAAAAAGGCTGCCTTGTCCCTCTGAAAGACCGGCCTTTTGCTGCACTGCAAAATGCCTGAGGCTGTATTTTTAGCAGTGCCTCAGGAACAGTTTGCCCTTTTAGACTCTAAATGGAAAGAAAACAACAAAATTGGGGATGTACATTCAGTCCTTTAGTTGGTTACTCCAAGCACATCCCTTTTACCACCCTGAAAGTTTGTAATTGCACCCAGTAAGAACTACCATGACCAGAAAATGACATTTTATGTCATAGGTCTTATAAGAAGAAAACCAATCTATCAGAAACATGTCAAGAAGGATATAATTCATGACAGCTGTGTTGAATACTGGAATAAGCTGATTTCTACTATGATTCATATTTTGTATTTATTCATTTTATAGATGTTATTGAGGAATAATAACTTTGAGCAACTGAGTATTTGACAGAGAGCAGCAGACTGTTCATCAAAAGCCTAACAAATTAATACAGAGGTTGCACTCACCTGTTTTGTATCAGGATTCATTAGATTTAAGCTGCTGGTGGAGATATTCAACATTATGCTCATTCCTGCAAACTGAAGATTGCTCTTTCCCAAGATGCTAGAAAGGACTTTGCTTGGTGGCTGTGAGGAGGAGGGGAAAAAAAAGCAGATTTTTGTTCTCTGTTTATTGGGGATGACCTTCATTGTATGCAGGGTTAGCGGTGATCTGAAAGGCTTCTAAAAGGTTTATGCCTTTGAAAGAACATTTACTTTACAACAGCTGCTTTGCCCTGGAAATGATTTCTCATTTATACTACTACTACTCCTACTAATTATACTAGCTAGGCAGGTAGTCATCTACTCTTGACCTAACAAAATAGGAATATATGATACAAAAGAAGACCTGAGAGAAAATAAGGAGTTTGTAAGACAGCAAACTCTCACCTTCACTAAGGGACAAAATAATCAGACTAAGATGAATGCCTTCAGTCAGTATCTTAAAATTATAATGTTCTTATTCTGTAAAAATAGCTTCAACTCTTGAAAAGAAATCTGTTCTCTGCATCTACTGACTTCTCTACCCGCTCCTCATATGGAAAGTGGGAATCCAGTGATACCGATTGGATGCTTAAAAAATGGGATATAGTGTGTCATGGACTAGAAGACCTTTAAAGATCTCCTCCAACCCAAACCATTCTATGATTTTGTTTGTAGACTTCTTAGCAGTGGGTAAAAGCCCAGACACAGACTAAATAAAATATCAGTATGCTGGGGTACCAGATGGAGCTAAAGATTACTCCTAACCCAGAGAATAAGTACGAAGGGGATGTAACAATATAGATAACTTTTGCAGGCATCTCACTAGCTCTCAGGAGGTTTTGTAGCAATACAAGTTATGTTGACAAAGCAAAATTCACAAACTTCTCACCTTTGACAGCTTTGGGGAACCACACAGCTGCGTGAGAGCAGCCTCATTCAGGTAAACCACAGCCTGTACAAAACCAGGGCGCCCAGCAGTTACAGACCAAGTCCTTCTACTTGCTGAACTTGCACTAGTGAATATTTATGCTGGTCATTAAGATATAAAAGCAAAGCTGTGACTGGAGGCAGTGTTCCTCTGCCACTGTATTTGCATTTGTCCTAAGCTGCCTGCAAGCTTGGAAAGTTTTGTTCATAGCAGGATGAACACACTTTTGCTTCTGTAGACTTAAAGTTTACATACATTTGTGACATACATTTAGTTTTAGCTTCTCTTTCTTCTGTTTAACTGATTAAAAATACACTACCTACATCCTGCTCCCATGTAACATTTGTGCTGCACTGTTCTAACATCGTCATGTTGCAGAGCTAGTACTTCATTAACCTCTCAACAATCTCCTTTGAATATTCTTGTATACCTCTTCTTTCCTTAATCCCTCATGATTCCCAGGTTGTGCCTAAGGATCACCTGCCCACAGTGCAGTTAAAGTGTGAAAACATGCCCGGGGGAAGTACATGTCACCTTAACCAATTTGATAAGCCTCTAGTGGCAAAAACATGATGAACGTACAGACCAGCAAAAGGAGATCTGTCTTTGACATTTAGCTAAGTTCTGTTCCTATTCCTTTTCAATAACTGGTAAGCAACATTGCTTCTAAAACCCATAATACAGCAAGCTGTCTCACTAGGCAGTTGGAACTCCGTTTAACTTACTTTTCCAATTATACTTTGTGTCATTTTGCTTTCCAAGACAAAAAAGGAACTTTTGTCCTTACTTTCAGTATTAAAACAAAAAGCCAGAGAACCAAGAAATGCCAGCGTGATAAATTTGGTGGTGGGGAAACCACAACCCTTATTTCGGAGACAATTTGCATTTGGACCATGACATATGTTGACACATATGCCTGATTTTACCAGAGGAACATTCTCCATTGCAAACAAGAGGCATTTCGTCCCGTCCCTTTCAACTGAGATTCTGCCTAGATGGTGCAGCAGCTGGGGAAGTGGATAGACCTTTTTGTTCACCTCCCCACTCTCCTCCTGTGCCCAAGAACTCACACGCGGGCTGTAATTAACTGCTTTCTATGCCTCTTCCCTTAGAGTTAGCAATATATCCCAGCTTTGACAGCAGGCCTCTGAAAGAGGAGGCAGAGCAAGACTGTTGAGAGCATCAGTACATGAGCTGAGCCAAGGCTTCGTCCTCTCCCTGCCTGAAGATTCTAACTCCTACCACACAAATAAAAATAAAAGCATGACAATAACTGTGCCAGGGACGCACTGGACTCACCATAAGTGCTGGCCACTGAGCACCAGCCACGTGGAAAGAGCATAGGGAACAGAGGATCACCTCATATGTTCTCTCCGTTCCCAGAAATCAGTGATTACCGAACTCATTAAATGTCACTGGTAGAGCTATGCTCAAAGAACTGGCCTAACCATTTTCAGAACTATGTATGTTTTTGGCTTCTGCTCTATCTTCCAGCATCTTTTTCCATAATTTACTCATGCATTTTAAGAAAAGCCATGCCTTTTGTTTGTTTTAACTCTTCCACATGTGATCTACAAAAAAAAAATAGAAAGTAAAAGGAGAGGGTTTCTACAGAGGCCACACAATCTTCATCCTAGATGTATTCATGCTTCCAGATGCCTAAAGAAGCAGATCCTGATGAAAAGGGCAAGCGACAACATACTGTGGGTGAAAACAGCCAATACTTTACATGATTAATGATCTGCAATTCTCAAAGCTGCTTTAAAGTCACCTGCCTGCTGTGCCTGGTCTCCTCTGTGCTGAACTAAGAAAATAGAGTCAACTGCACTACAAGAAAAGAAAAATACCTTTCGTTTCTTGAAGGCTCCTTTGGCACCAGGCACGGCTTCAGAAACACGACTGATTGCTTCCCTGAAGAGACAGAAAATAGCTTTATGGCAAATTAATGTGTGAATTTCTTCATTACACTTCAAATGCACTGGAGAGAACAGCTTCAGACCATATTTCTGTTCACAAGTAAGGATAGTTAGCAGGTCAGTTACCTTTCTCCTCAAAAACAAAATGTTTTCTTGTGCTATTAAAAAGAGGTTTTTCTCATTGTAAATAGAAATATTAGTCTTAATGCCCTCTTCCAAGTCTCATTTTTGTACATTGCTTAACACCTTTTTTTAAAAAAAAAAATATTTCTTGTAATGTAACAGCTAGAAAAGATAATTTTTCTCACTACTATACTATGCATTTTTCCAGTCAGAGCAAAACCACCAGGCTTTAGATAGTATCAGAACCCTAAAACATTCCTGGTAATACGCGTGTTGTATCTAATACACGTGATGTACAAAATTTTAACTGATATCTGTTCAATACACTCTGAATCATTTACTAGTGGCCTTACTTTTGTATTGCAAGCAAAATTATTGTCACCAACATTTTGCTTCAGTTTTAGAATATTGCTTCATTCATCCCATTGCACTCGGGTTGACTGAAAGAAATGCATGTTCAAAATCCATTTAAAGCTATACCCTCTCATAGAAGAGTAACTGTGTACCACAAAAAAGCTTGAAATCATACTGCTGCAAACAAAACTTGCCTTTCCTTTCAGGATTTACCAGCTTATTTTCTGAACAGTCAGTCTGGTCAGTCTTCAGGATTTGCTCCTGTGCACGTAGAGACTTCCCTCTGACCACTACAAACAAAGCTGTAATAGGCCTGTCCCACTGATACTGCAGAACAATCCATTTCACAGGAATGAGGCAAGGTGGCTCCAAACCTTGTTCAACTATTTTTAATATGTACTGAGACTAACATGTATTTAGCGCCCAGACCATGCAAGTAACACATACCTTATGCAACAAGCAAATAGAAAACAACAGAATGGGAGACAGTGAACTACAAGCTAAAGAACAGTCAAAACAATCAAAACCTTGAAACATCATCTGGATAAAAACATAAAAGGTGTTAACTTTGTGCCACATGCAGTGTATTTCAGCTATGCATTAGGTGATGGCACAGGATCAACAAATGAGTCAGGAGAGAAATTCATATATTTATCAGTTTTCAATGTATAGTGGCTCAGGAAACGTCATAGGTTATATCGGGTTGCAATCAATAGCTGCTATAGAGTTATGCCTTGGGTGGTTTTACCTAGGGCCCAATCCAAAGTCTGAATCACCTGAAAGAATCTTATGAATTTATTATTTCTGGGAGGTGGGTCGTTGTGGGGATGAACAGGCCTTGAAGCAGGTCTACAGTCCTGCCATACTGAAGAAGCCTCTTATAGCAAGACATGGTCAAAAAAGCTTTCAGGCGTACAATCCTTTCTTCAGGTCTAGAAGAGAGTTTGTTTGTTTCATAGCTTGTTTTTTGGGGGTGCTTTTTCCCCTCAACTACATCTGCTTATCTAATAAAATTGCCTGTCACTACAAACCTTGCCTTGCATATGCACTCAGACCATTATAGCAAAAATAGCACTCCATTTCACAGTCCTTATAGTTAGTTCCTACATTCACCACAATGTTTCTTTGACTCCAAGCAAGTGTTTTCGTTAAAGTAGTTACTAACTTTTCTTACAGAGCAACTAAAAAGCAGTTGCTTTAAAAGACCAGCCCTGATGCATCTTAGAAATAAAAGCACAGCAAGCATCATGCACACTTATCACCATGCTACTGAGACTTAGGTTAGTCCTGCAAATGTAATCAGGAGAAATAAATATTATTCTTCTCAAAAGAAGACTTCACTAAAAATGCTTTTCTTTGACTCAGGACAAACAATCAGACATCATGTTTTACAGAGTCATCCTCTTCATCTCTTCCAGTGGTCCAGCTGGTGCACTGAGACACCTCACAGGTTTTGCCCCTCACAGAAAGGGTTTGTATTTCAGAGATATGAACAGTGCTTGAGGGATAAATTCAGATTTCATTTCCTTTCTCTTCCTACTTGCCTCCACCATCTTCTCTCTCTAGTGGCAACACGGAATAAAAGAGAATTTTTCAGGCCACTGCATCTGACAAAAATTGTGTCCAATCTTGTTATTTTTCTAGCACAGGGTTGGGATTTGCAGTGGTTTTGCTACTACCTCTACTGTCTGCCAGCTCCTTGTAATCAGACATGAAGTGTGTTGTTACTCAGTAGATTCATCTGACTCAAAGACCTTGTTGACCAAAACTGCCACTTGGGGGTAGGAGTGGAAATGCTGAAAAGGCTTGAGCTCAGGGCAGAGATTTGGCAAGGCAGCCTTGGCTACTCCTTGTACGCTCTGCCTTGGCAAACCAGGGAAAGCGCTGAGGCAAGGACAGGCTGGGCTATATGTCCTCTCACTCAGTAACACAGCTCTATACATTTTCCAGCTACCTGTCTTCCTTTCAGTAAAATATCTCAGTTTTACTGAACTCAAGTGTTCTCAAGGGCTGCGGCAACACTGTGACTCTTCGGGTTTTGAAACTCTGTGAATACTAAATGTATTCAAGCAACTGCAGAGTTTAAGTTAACAATGCTTTTAGTGGAAATGCTGGGAACTTCAGAAAATACATTCACAGAGCAATTCTGCATAAGCAAGGTCAGAGTGCCCTGGCATCAACCTTTTGCATACCTGCAACTGAAGTACTTTTCCTGCGTGGGAGTTAAGAAGTCTAAAAGAAGTATCTGATGAAAACAAGATGAAAAAGAACAGCTGAATATCTGCCACTGCACTGATAGGCACTTTTTTCCAAGAGCTACCAAGGTGGTTAGAGGGAGCACCTGTCCTCTGAGGAAAGGCTGAGAGAATTGGCATTTTCAGACAGGAATAGAGAAGGCTTTTGGGTGACCTAAATGCATCCTTCCAGTACATGAAGGGAGCCTACAAGAAATATAAAGAGAAACTTTTTACAGACTTCTTACATGTAGTGATAGGAGAAGGGGAAATAGCTTCAAACTGGAAGGGAGCAGGTTTAGATTAGATGTTAGAAAGAAATCCTATGTCGTGAGGGTAGTGATGCACCGACACAGGTTGCCCTGAAAGGCTGTGGATGCCCCATCCCTGGAAGAGTTCAAGACCAGGTTGGATGGGGCTCTGAGCAACCTGGTCCAGCAAAGGTCATGGAATCGAGGTTANCAGTACCTGAAGGGAGCCTACAAGAAATATAAAGAGAAACTTTTTACAGACTTCTTACATGTAGTGATAGGAGAAGGGGAAATAGCTTCAAACTGGAAGGGAGCAGGTTTAGATTAGATGTTAGAAAGAAATCCTATGTCGTGAGGGTAGTGATGCACCGACACAGGTTGCCCTGAAAGGCTGTGGATGCCCCATCCCTGGAAGAGTTCAAGACCAGGTTGGATGGGGCTCTGAGCAACCTGGTCCAGCAAAGGTCATGGAATCGAGGTTAGAACTAGATGATCTGTAAGGTCCCTTCTAACCCAAAAAATTCAATGATTCTATGACAGTTCCCAGATCACTCCATTCAGAACATTCTGGGAGGATGGGGCAGATAGCCTGGTGATGTGGAAAAGACAGCCTAAAGATTTCTTTCCACCTTGCACGGCCACGCAGTACAGGGCAGACGTAAGCCTCTTTTTTTTCAGCAAATCAAATTTGCAAGTGCCTCAGCAGCACAAAAACCTGAGCCTCAAATCAAGCCCAGAAACGGATATTGCTGCTACATTGAGACTGCCGTCACTTGACTTGTGCATGGAAGTGCTTGCCCAAGGAAGGCAGAAGCTCTGGAGGTATCTGCATGGCTAAACATTGCACGGTGTTCGGAAAAGTTGGATGCAACTACATTTGCTTCCTTTCCAATCAGAAAGTTCTTTGACCCAGACCCACATTACATCTTTCTAAGCCACATCCCATTTCATTAGTTAGGCTCAGATAAAAACCAGCGTAGAGTGAGGCTGATCGCTTGTAAAATTAGTTATGCACTGTCTGCAGTAGGGACCACACGCTGAGTTCCAAATCTGTCCAGGAGTATTTTCTGCTTTGCAGATGGTCATACTGTGGAGTCATTTTCTTGGCACAAAACAGGTTGTGTATTTTGAATATGATTTCAGCATGAGAGAGTATCCAGTAAAAAAGTTACCAATATGCATTTTCTGAAACTGACCTGTTGTGCTTTAAAGTGACTTGACATCTGAGACAGAAAAAAGGACATTTTACGTTGCCATTTTGCTCCATTAAAAAGCCTGATAGCTTTCATAGCTTTAGTGGTATTTTACTCTGCTATGTAAAGTAGCCTGCTCAGGGAGCTCAAATCTGCTCCTCTATGGAACACCATCACATGAAAATACTCTCCATTCTTTTGGTTTCAAATATTTTTCTGATTGTGATGTTTTGTTGTTGCTGTTCTTATGATTAATATGATTTAATTGATTAAAAACCAGAATTCTGGAACTCATATTTCAGGGAAATGACAGGCACATACAAACAGCACAGATTTTCTCAACATATTTGGAAAAAGTAAAGCCATGCCAAATAATGAGACAAGAAAATGTGACTAGTCTGTAGTCTGAAACGTTTTGTATCACAATACTTAAAACCATCTAATGTTTCAGTATCCTGTAGTTCCCAACTTTACCTTTTCCACCTCCAAAGCTTAGGACTTCACAGGTTAAAAAAACCAGACATCAAAAGGCGGATTTTCTAAATGAAAGTATGACATGACCAGAAGAACAGTACAGAAGACTTACAATTATTTCTTAACAGTACTATGTTCCTGTCAATTTTAATAACTTCTAAATCATTACCAACTATTGTACCAGTATTTCCTGAGGAGAAACAAAAGTCTGTACTAAATGTAAAAATAACTTGCTTCTGAAAAAGAAAAAAAACACAGAGACCAGAAATACGTTTTTAGAAATCTGTTTAATAATTGAAATACTGCTTGTTCATTTGCAAAACAGACCTAATGAGCATGTGCTGTCTGAAGTAGTACAGGGGACATTCACAAGCTCTGAATGCTAAACCATTATATTACTGTTTACAGAACTTTAAATGCCAAGTTGCAGATTGACCATGTCTAGAAGGTGTGAGGCTGAAGGGGCAGCTAAAGAGAAAGACAGGTATGGAGAGGAAGCTCAGGCTAACTCTGCAGCACAGATGCACCTACTGCCATGAGTTCAGAGTACAATGCAGGGAGCACACCTGAGTGGAAGCAGCCCCCAGAAAGTGGTGCAGAGACCAAGTGATGCCATTTGTCACACCACCCTGACCGAAGTGAGGCCTGTCTTGATGGGCAGCCTGGGAGAAAAGTTTTGTGGAAGAAGGTGACATCAGCAGATGTGTCACACAAGCTGATGTGACATCACTTGTAGAGCAAGGAGATGACAATCTTCTTTTTCTTTTTGTCAGCTCCTCATTTCACTTCTTCAGATGGAGTTTTTTCACATGTAGAAAATCTACAAGCAGAAAATGAAAGGAAGCTGGCCAGCTTAATTTTTGTTTTATTGAATAAACTTTTTACAGTAAAAACTTTTGACTTTGGCAACTGTTAGACATAGGGTACCACATGCCATTAGGTATTTAGCATGCAATCTATCTAATAGTAGTTATCCTTATGCTCCTGCATCTTCAGTGTGAGACTTCCATTCAACTCCTAAGAGAAATCAGTGCACTTGTGATGATTCTTTTGCTTTTACTGCCAAAGAGACTTTTTTATCCATTGGTATGCTCAATAACAGCTCTGTTCTCAGTATTTATAGATGACCTAACTTCAAGGAATATTTGGGACAATTTCTGTACAATTTGTACCTTCTTTTATAACATGCGAGTAAATTTCAGAAACCTAGTTTCATTCATCAGTCCACCTGATCTTGATGACTTCTTCCAACACAGTAGTTCTGAACTTATTTAAGAAATGTAGAATGAAACTTGTTTGTCCAGCAGCACACCTTATTTAGATATATCTCTTAATTCCACATGCATACACAGCTTTTATGGACATAAAGTAGGAGTGTATAAAACCTTGGCACTGCATGCACACCTACAAAATCTTTCTTACACACAATCCTCCATCTATCAGGAATATGGTCAATGACACCTAAAAAAACTAAAAAAACAATGTACTTGAAGGTCTAGATCTGTTAAGTAGCTCAATCCTTTAACTTCTTTTGTGACTTCAGGCTTTTTTCCACTCTGCCTGATCTCTAGCCATTTATCCTAGTACTGGTCAGAGAGATGGAGACAGAGAAATTAAAACGGTTTTCTGTTGCTGAATCAGAATCGTATTAACCTCCAAACTGGGTTTAGCCTCAGGTCATTTACTAAGGTACCTTCTCTGTTAAAGAGTAGTGCATAGCAGATGTTTCAATGGACAACATAAAACCTTACAAAAGTAAAGTGAAATCATTTATTCTAACAAATATTTTTCTCTAGCCCCAGCTGGCTTCATATCCAAAGCAGGACTTCGGAGACAGATATCTTACAAAAGCTCTTTTTTTTTATTAGATTATTATAGTTCTCCTGCTGCCCTTTTGAACACCTGAATAAGATAGATGACATTTTATAAATATGAAAGCTGTGTTTGCCAAAAAGCACTGTCCAGTGGTGATGAACTGTCTTGTGTGACTGGACATGTCATGAGAATGACACACAAACTCCTTAAGCCATCATTTCTTTGCGTAATCAAGCTGCCAGGTGCTACTAGCAGAACGTGAGAGTGCCTCCAAGTTTCTAGGCAGTCACTAACCTTGTACTGCAAATTACATTAAAAATGTGTTAAGACTGCTCTGCCTCAAATCCTGCTTCTGCTTCTGAGCCACCAGCTTTCTGAAATTCCAGGGTACAACTATCCACGTAACTGCTTCCCTGACTTTTTGGCTTTCAGCTTTACATCCTCTCCATCCCCTGAGAGGCTCTTTGTTTTCTTACAGAGGCACGTGAGCTCAATTAATTGCTCTTACTCCAGCTTTGCATTACCATATATTAGTCAAATTATTCCAAATACTGGGTAACATCTTCTGCACTAATACTACTTTGAAAATGAAAGATTCCAGTGTTAGGCATACAAAATCCTATTTATTCTACCCCATTTCTGTGCTAATGACAGCTTAACTAGCAAATGTAAATTATTCTCTAACTATGAGGCACTGTAGCTGTCATTGCCCCACTTAGAGGTGTGCTATGTGAATTATAAGGATGCCTCCATCCACTTTTGAGAATCTTGTTTCCTGGTGAACCTAGCAGTAGTCAGCACCCCCTGCTTCCCAGAGTTTCCTCTGATTCCTTGCTGCATGCAGCTGTGTATCCAGATGGTTTGTGTGTTCTGCCATCCCCTGAGCACCATCACCTACGCACTACTCCACAGCCAGAGTACACACAGCAGAAGGCAGAGGTGAACTGCACTCACCTTCTAAGCAAGACAGCATGTTAAGGAGGAGACTGAACACAGAATTCCCTGCAGATGACATATTACCTATCCACCTTCAAAAATCACAGGAGAAACATTCTTCCTTTTCAATGTCTTCCACCCTTTTTTTTCGGTGATGCTTGCTGACAGTGGATTTCTGCAAAGAATACAGATATATTTGAAACACCACCTCAACTGAGCTTCATTCATATTGTTTAGCACCGGACTCAAATCCAGCTCTAAAATTCAGGTTTCCACCATCCCTTCCCCAAAAGGAAGGGGATATTGGCATACATGGATTTGGTTTAATAATTTTATTAATAAAGCAGAGGCCGCAACTTTTGGAGAGGAATTTTCTTCCAGTTGTTCAGCCCAACAAAGTTCGCGTAGAGGGCTGGGATCAGAGTTTGGATTTGGGTCCAGCACTGATACGAAGTATTTCAGTCCTCTGATCTACTTGCCATTAAGGCAGCATGCAACATAACGTTTTACTCATCGTTGGGGAGGCGTGACTTTCTGATGCTGCATGCAGCAAACTGATGGCATTCCATTAAATGCCAGTGAACATGCATCCTTGCAGCCCAGGCTGGGATGTACAACAAGCAGCGCATGCAACATCTAATACAAACCAGTGCATGACTCACTCATGCATACAACACACAAGTGAGGGCTCGTCACACCAGAACAGCTTTAACAAAAAGCATAGAAGCGTATTACACGAACTGCAAACACTGCACATGTTGCAAAAGAATTTTACCTGATTCTTTTTTTTTTTTTTTTTTTTTTTAATAATAAAAAGCCGAAAGGCACAAAGGGCCTGGCCAGAGAAACTTAAGAGGGGCCCCTTTCTGTGGTGATGATGGTAGGTTTCAGATGAACTTTAACCACTTGCCACCTGCAGTTAGACCAGTAGTCTCGTCTGCTAGTCCTCCTGTTGCTCCATTGTGTTGAAAATTAAATGCTTTTGTTCGTCTTGCTCCCCAAGAAAGTTATCTTGACTTCACATGTGTTACCAGAATTATCACTGGATAATTAATGATGCAACACGTGGATTCAGCTGGCTTCCATTTATCACTATGTATAACTGTTGACCCTTGTCTCGTGCATCCATTTGTTTGCTCGAGAGTTCACATGATGTTACATTCATTACCGAAAAGAATAAGTACAATACAAGTGATTATATTACTCTACTTCTTCTATTTCTCCTGTAATGAGAGAATCTTGAGACTTCAAATGTGAATGATAAAGGGGAAAATCTATTATAAACTGTACACAGCTGTTAATTTTTCTCAAATCAGATACAAAATTAGGACAACAATAGCTCTGCAAGGCACTACGAAGGTTGTTAAGATCCGGTGAAGTGTATGACACTTGAAATTGCTTGCTCACTTGGTTTCACATGAAGATAAACGTCTTGTTGCAAGTTTTAACATTTTAATTTACAAAAAAGTGAAAAAGCAAAACAAACACAAGTTACAGGCTAGGTACAACAGCATTAGATGGCATGAGTTGATATTTCATGTGACTGCAATAAGGAAGGAAAGGCCACTGACCAAACTATTTATACTGGGGCTTCAATGCAGTTCCTGAAATTGAAGCTAGAGTTCTTCATTTGTCAGACTGGGCCATGCATACACACTAATGCATATGCTTTCCTAATGCATTATAACAGCTGGGATTTTCAAAGCCATTCCAGTTATCTGGACAAGCTCTGCTCATTGATTTGTTATCTCTAATTCACTAGATAACTGGAAATCTTTGGGCAATTTTTAAGTGATTTCTAAATGTTCGCTCAACAATTTAAGTGCCATTTACAAGCACTAATTCATTTAATCACAGAGTTGTCTGTGACTGGGACTAACAGTTTGTCTAAAATAATACCCAGAGATTTCAGCAGAGCCACAGACTGTGTCTCAGCTTTGTACGACTGAACCACACAAGTTTTTTGTTCTAGGAGCTTATCTTACTTTGGGATTTTGCTCATCCTCGAGGCAAGCAGAGACATAAAGTGGCATATGAAATAACTGGAAGACAGAAAGAAGGCAAATGCAGGATTCCTAATGTCTGACTTCCTATGTTTGAGCTCAGAAACAAGGAGAGAAAGGGTAAGAAAGCAGGCAGGGACAGACGTGCTGCAGTGCTAGAAGGGGAGTAAGTGCTTTGTACGTGAAACACACGATGCTTTGCTTATTAGGAAAAGATGCATGCAGACTTCCACACTAAACCAGGTAACTTGACTCATTTTTTCTAACTGTTTTTAAATCATGTTTAGTAAACACTGCATAATGCCACAAGTCATATCGGCCCCAGACAGATCACTTTCTTCTATGACTGGTTTCCCAAGGTCTTGGGAAAACAACAGATCAAACAGGTTTGATGCATGCAGCAGGATCAATTTGTGAAGTTTAGGGTCAGAAAGGGACCACACTGCTGTGACATCTGTTTCTGCAGTTATAGGAAAGCAGCACAGAGGAATTCACACACAGGAGCCTTTACTGCAGCTGTGGATCCAGGTTCCTCAGCTGATGCAGCCACAGCTAACGTTACTACATCTACAGGCCCAGGTCTCGGTCACGTTGCATCAGGAGCCACCAGGCTACCAGGAGAGTTTTACTGGTGATAGCTGCAGGGAAATCAGCAATGGACATACCTAAAAATAAATGTATGATGTAGTGCACAGAAACGTAAGTTTCAGGTGCTTTTATTTCATGTGTAATCAAAGCATGCACGGACCATTTGGTGCCAGGTGTCTTCTTAAGAGGGAACTGGTAAATGTAATACCAGAACATCAGCCTTATTAGTTCGGTACACACTTTAAGGCCCGTGTTATGTTTCTTGATACACATGAGGAAGTTAATCAGCACATGTGAATTTTAGCACTTCCTTAATAATATTTTCGTAATGAACAACAGGCTTGTATGAGAAATGCTATATGACAAAGTATGTGAGTACCAAAAACATGACAAGATTTCTAGAGCCCGATGAATTAATGAAATGCAGACTAAGATGCTAGATCCTGATTCAAAAGTCACCCGAAAACTTCTACTTTCAAAAAAGTTTTAGATCAGGAACTATATGATCAAAATGATGAGTTTTCATTGTTTCATGATAAACAGAAAACTGTATATGCAAAACAAAAAGCAAAACAGGAAGGTATTACTTCTTGCTTGAAAAAAATATCCTGTGATATAGATATGATCAGAGGAAGATGGGACAACAAAATGACCACCATGTAGTCAAATATGCTATAACTTCAACAGAAAAAATATAATTCAATGTCTGTTTCACAGTAAAAGTCAAGAATCATTTTTTTTCATATTGAAGGAACTACAAGACAAAGACATTTTGTTTGTGTACACCCTACTGCTTCAGATCACCAAATATGCTTAAGTATTAATGGCAGATTAGTGCCTTTAAACTACACAGTAAGAAAAGTACAAAACTATTCCAGTGAAGACATATAGTGAAGGAAACTGCAGAGAAGTAAAGATGAGTTCAGTTTGCCTTCGGTTATAGAAACCAAACCCAGTAATTATCACAACTGTTTCACAAGCCGGTATCACTGATCTTCCAAGTGGTAAACACAAATGGACCACCTGCATTGGAACTACAAGTCTGCTTACACATGAAATAATTTTAAAAGTTCACTGCTGCAAATACATCAGAAACCTACATGATGATGTTTTTTTTAAAGTACAGAAGCAAAATTCTCAAATGCCTTCATAGTCTACATTACCTGAAAAGGAGAATTCCGTCATTTACCTGTCCCTGTGCTTTTTTGCCTCTCATCAATGCAGTATCTTGAAAAATTAATGATTAACCGTTTGTGGGGAACTTATGGGGTCCAGCTCAAAGCTGCTGTATGCAAGTATAACTCAAAGTCAATGCACAGAGACCATACAATCAGCATGCATGCCTAAAACCAAGCAATTCTTCTCATTTAATTAAAAAAACACTTAACTGTTTATGATATGACAAATGGTTTATGGTAGGCTTATTGGCAGCTGTAAGGTGCCTCGAAGAGGTGAAATTCACCGTATCCAGTAATATCACTTTATATGTGTTTCTTTGGAAAGGATTCCTTCTTTATTTCAATTCCAGAAATTGAAAATGGTCTCTAGTTGCTACGAGTGCCACATTCCTCTGAAATCACATTCCTCTGAAATCAATGACTCAGGTTTTCAAGTGAAAATGCCTGTGAAACACCGTTTCCTATAATTCTCAGAAAATATTCTTCTTAGAATAAAATGATTCATGGGCACTTCTTTAGAGAGCATTCCACTTATGTACTGCTCTTATGAAAATACCGTGATGCACTTAAAAGAATTGCAGTAAGAACCTAATACAAGCTTATTGTTTCTTACATACAGTCTGAAAAAGAAAACATTATTTCATTTGTCCCTGGTATCATTGAGGTGATATATTTTCATTTGTATCCTTTTTAGGATACAAGTACCTTGTACTCTGACATTTTTTGCTAAGAAATTCTGACATCTTTTCATAAGAAATTGCTACAAAATCCTATCAACACAGGGGTCCAAACCAGCTCCCTAGATTCATTTTGACAAATGCATCATAGATTTTTAAGCGTATTTTAATTCTCACAGGCTTGAATGCCATGAAATTGGTAACCAGATAAATGCCTTACTTGGCATAACAAACAGGCAAACATTTTCTAAAGTACCTCCTGGTATATCAAAAACCCATGAAGAAAATATCCTTTAAGCCCTGTTGGAGCTGTATTAGCACCAGTTAAGAGATTTACCTGTAAAAGCAAAACTAGAAAGTGGATTGACGGTATCCAGAAATTCTTTACTATGTGTTTTGCCATCTTCCCAGCCTTTCCACTTCGGGGAGACAACTCTGAAGTTACTTTACAAAACATAGTTGTACACAGTCTTACCTTGCAATCTGTGTTCTAGTATTGAAGTCAAGAGATCTCATTGAGCGTAAGACTTCTATACACCCCAAGTACTGTAAGGAGAGAGAAACAGTTGGAAAATGTGTTACAATTATGCTTGAGTTCTGGGAGAAAATGCAGCTAACCATTAAGAATCACTGTGCAATTCTTATTTTTACATTTTTTTTTTTATCCTGTGTCTCAAGTAGGTTGTTGTGATTATGCTGTTCTATGTCACAGATTTGTTCCATAAACATTTTATTTCATTTTAAGTCTAAAGTTTGGTTCAACATATCATTTTATGTTTAACCTAATCACTGCAATACACTTAATTTATAATGTGTTGATATTTATCATAATGTTTATTATGTGTTTTCTTCTACGTTAATTGTTACATTTTAGATATAAAGCTAATAAAAGTAAGATATAATCTTAATGAAAAAGGAAGTGTGGTAAAAGAAATTCATCTAGCACTGGTTAGTAGGAAAAACTTATTTAAGAGGGAGAGAACTAAGTCTCATTAGAACAAAAAAAGGCAAATTATGGCAGGGAAAGCTGAAAAGAGTACCAGCAACCAATTCTTAATAAACACCTCAGGGATATATGTGATTTAGTAATTTCATTAATTACGCTAGTATAAAGATATAGGAAAATGCTAACAAAATACACTAGTAACCCATGCTGGGAGATGACTTTAACGGGGTCATTCATGAAAGGGAAGGCATGAAGGTCAGCTAATATTAAGAAAAGACCAGACTTATTGACCCAGATTTCTGCCCTGCATCTCTGCAGAAAAAAAAAAGAGAGGACCATTACAAAAGACATTAAAATGTAACAGTATCTATCACAGGAGTGAGAAAAACTCTGATGAATCTTCTAGACTTGCTTCCAAAAGTGGTCATATTCTGCATATGCTAAAGTCTACCAGAGCTACAGCTCTTGTCGGATATTTGGATAACGGCTTTGCACAAACCTGCTCGTGACCGGCACAGACCATGGCAGTATCTTTGCATGTAGGGTAAGTATTCAACCACACACCCAAATTTTGGAAGTCAGAGGAAAGAGGGATGAGCCTTTACATCATGAGCCTGATAACGCTGTTCTAGAATTGTGGTTTTATGTCAGCTTTTATATCAGTTTTGTATCCATTTTGGTATCTTCACAGCATAATGCAATCTATTTGGGCATGAAATTGGTGCAAAAATGGAGTGAGCCCACAGTTTTGTGCCTGTTCGGGAATTTTATTTTCACTGAAAGAAATGATCTTTAAATTAGAGAATTAACTGCAACAGTAAATATATTTGGAATTTCAGCAGTTTTTTCCACAGAAACATGTATGCCATAAACTGCTTACAAGTTGAGGGAGTATCTATTTTCTTTTCACATATCCATTATCATTTATTTCTATCAAATGCTATGAAGTCATTACAACACTGAATAAAGTAAACTAGAATACCAAGTTGGCTCCTATTTGTAAAATTGCTTGACCTTGGATTATGATAGCACACAGTTTCGGTGGACGGTTGCCTCAAGATCCATTTCCTAGAATATTTTAGAAATCTCCCACAATCTTACATCTTTTGAAAGTTTGTATAAAGCTCATAGAAAATGTCTTGTCCACAGAGATCCTGGCACATGGAGCCCTCAAGCTAATGGTCATATTTTCAAACTGTCTACATTATCATCAGTCACCTATCAATGCAAAATTAGGTAATCTTTGTATCTTATCTTATTACAAATAGATTCCTTTTTTACATATACGTCTGCCTGAGTACTTAAAATATCCAGAGTACATTTTCATGCTCTGATGAAGGAAGTTAAGCCATTAACTCTATTTTTAAGGATATTTCAGAGGATGATTTCATTCTCTTCGAGATTAAGTTCTTTAACATCACTTGAGATAATCAGCTGAAGTCATTTAACTCATACCAATAAACACCAATGAATGATGTTTCCCTGAATTCTTTTTGTGTCATTTTGTTTCAGTCCTAGGATGCTTTTGTAGCTTCATTTTCCCAAATATTTATTTCATACAAGATGCCTTTATAATTAAATATGCTTTAAATGATATAAATATTCAAAGGCATTCTTGTGGATTTTTTTTGTTATAGAAATACTTGGTTTTCATTATCTCATCAACTGTTAATTTAGATCTCTTGATACAAGACCACTCGTGGACTGCACTTGTTCGTTCACTTATCCATATTTGCCACAAGTCTTTTAAAGTAAAGTAAGTGTACAGGTTTGAGAACCAGGCCCAGCATTTTGGAAGCAAACTCTGGAAGGTGTTTTGACAAGTACATGCAGGCGTGCAAATAAATACACAAACACGTATGCATACAAGTCACTGTCAAAGTAGACAAATAATTAGACAGATACCCATAAACATACTTAGAAGGCGTGCATTTAGACTCCTTTGAGTCATACTACCTGATCTGCATTAACAAAAGTAGAGACAAGATCAGACTGAAGGGAGGTCACATGGAAAAATTACCCTGTACTTGTTTTATGTGTATCATGGAGACAGCTGAACACAACATAGTAAGGCTTGCAGTATTCCTGACTGATCAATGCAAAGATGGCAACTGATTTTCTGGGATAAAAGATGTGAACACTTAATCACCACGGCATGTTTTCAAGTAACGAAATTACTATAAAAATTGACATTCAAAAGGTCCAAAGGCCAACTACAGGGACATATAACTCACCTACTGCTATGCTTCAATTATTCCCCAAGACCAACACTGCTCTCTAAAAATATCCATTTGAAGTACATCCTGACAAGGATCCACAGAAAGAAGACATACAACCAAGATAGCAAGTAAATAAATTATTCATTTATTTCAACAAATAAATACCCTGATTAAAAAGAAATGCTATCTTTTGCTTTAGGCATTCCATGAAACATTTAAAATATAGTTACAAAACAGTCTACTTCTAAAAAAAGCTCCTCTTCACCCAGCACTTAATGTATATTCCAACCAATCAGCTACTGTATGCTGTGAAATTTATGAGATTCCATTATCATCCTCCCTCTCATTGCTCAGGAACCAAATATACCGAGATGCAGCCCACCTTGAAGTAGGAGGATTTGGGACTACCAGTTCCAAGCTCTCTCAGATAACATTCTGCCTTCTGTCAACTTCCTGATATTTGAATGAGTTTCCAGCTTGTATACCCTCATTGAAAGGTACTGTGTCCCCAGGAAGAGGTCTTTCATATGAATGAACAGCTTCCCATTCAGCGGCTTTAGATTAATAATTAGTACTTCGCACGCTAAACAATATCTTGCATGAAGCAGATGCAAATCTAAGAGCAGAGTGCCACATACACCTGGGACCATATATCTCTCATTGCATGGGGTTCCAGCATCCTTACTAGTTACAATTTTGCCAGCTTAGTGTAAAAGATGGCCTCGATTTCTGGTTTGTGAAGATTTCTTCCGTACTCCCTAAAGTACCTGTCTTCACTATGACTCAGACAGAAAATTCCTGTTCAGCAGCTAAAATCTTTTACTGAAGCCTGTGAAAGAGAGAGTATTGAGTTCTCCCAAGATTTGTCAGAAAAAGACAGTTCAACACATGAGCTCTGAGTGCATTTGTGTGCTTGGAAACAAGAGGAAAAGCAAATGTGGGTAGTCATTGTCAGAGCTGCCTTTTGCTCCATGAATATGAATAACCTTGTTCAGTGTTTCCTAACAAGCTCTCCAGAACACCAAGTTACTGGAAAAAAACCCTCCACTGCTGGACCCAGCAGTAACAGCAGCAAGAAACACTTTCATAAAAACATAACCAGACCTGTTCTGTGGTTCTGGGAGGGTGTAGCCCTGTACAGCACTGCAGCAGTCCAACCTAGAAGCCACAAATGCTTGAGCGCTTGAATGCTACATGCACATCTAGCAGAGGAGTGTTTGCCCTGTCCACGGGTAGCACGAAGATCTACCCATCACTTACTCCCAAATAAAATAAGAACTCCAAATCTCGGAATTTGAGCTCCTGAAATATCATTAGCTCACCAAAACTGCATGGGTATTCTTAGTAAATTGAGGCTGACTGGTTTTGACCATGTAACCAGACGACCCACCATCAGGTCTGAGTGGTTCACTACTCTGCAGCTTGTACCTGCCTTGCAGAAGTTATGTAAGACATAACATGGTTACATCAGCAAACAGACACACACTTGCACTGCTGGCCAAAAATTAGCCAGTGCCTTCAGATACCGATGTATCCAAAATATGCTCTTACATTGCACAGCGGCAGAAAATAGCTCATGGGCTCAAAAAGAAATTTGGAATCCTGGGGTTCTGGGTGGTGTGTGGAGATATACGTTTTGAAAACAGAAATTAGGCATCTTGTCACAAGCTGGTCAATCCTCTGCAATTTTCTCACCCATGGGATTAGGCTGCCCTTTTACTTGGCATGTGCAAAAGTAAGCATCTTTTTACTTGCCACATCTGTTCTTCATGTGTATCTCAAATCATGTGCCTACATTTTTATGATTCCCTTTTTTATTCTCTTTTTTTTTGGGGGGGGGGGAGCGCAGGAAAGGGGGGGAATTTGTTTGGTTGGTTTTGTGGGTTTTTTTTTTTTTACATTTTTTTTTCATTAGCCAAAAAGCTAGTCCAGAATTAAATTAATCCATGAAAGTAAATGAGTAGTTAGTATGGATTGATTGGTGGTATTTAATTACTGTTGAAGACTCCCTTATTTAAAAATAACAGCTTTTATTTAAAATTCAGATTCTATTGCTGCTACTGCAACATGCATTTATTTATGCATCAAAATGACAGTTCCTTCTAATTTCAGGGATCATCATTAACAGCCAACAGGGCTCATGAAATATACACTTAGGGTTCCACAAGGTTCTACAATACTTAAAAATTACTTTCAAGTTTGCTATCTACTTAAAACATATTAAGATTCAAATCCAGATGCACCCTAACAAGCAGGCCATAATACAAAAATAGTAACAGCCCAGGACTTGATTTCAAGATAGTAAGTTTGTCCACATGTAACTGCGGACCCAGCTAGGACTTTCAATAACCATATTGATGCATGAAAAAGAAAAGAGAAGGAAAAAAAAACCACAAAACCAACACAAAAAAATAGCCCAAGCCACAGCCAGAGATTACAAGATTGAAAAACATCTTACAAAATGAATTTTTCTCTTTAGCAAATTTATATGAAACAGTAAATCTCAATCCTTTTGCTATCATAATATTACATGAAATTCACAGCTTAACTGAATTCACAATACCCACTTTCTAAACCAATGAAGTGGGAAAAAAACCACTAACCCACCCAAAAAATAAAACAAAACAAAATAAAACAAACAAACAAAAAACCCTCCCAAAAAACCAAAACCAAAACAAAAAAACACAAACCCCCCCAAAAAAACAAGGCAAAAAATGCCAAACAAACAAAAAAAACCCCAAAGCCCCAAACCAAATCATACAAAAAAAACCCCAAAACAAACACTAACAAGGAACTGTAATCAGATGTTCCCTTTAATAAAATAAACTAAGTTAAAGAAAAATAATAAGCACCTCCGTGCTTCCTAATTTTTTTAATTGTGTTTTATCTGAACGTTTATTACCTTGAATAGCTTACTAATTTGACTGAGGCATGCACCACAAAGTTACTTAACTCAGCTAATCAGCAAGAAGTGAGCACAAAAAGAGAAGACAGCTTATCAAAACATACATTTAATTCTTTACTTCATAAGGAGATCATAGTGTAGTTACATGTATTTGACTTATATGATTTGATTCAATTAACACTTGAAATCTTTCAAATATAGAAGCACTGAAAAACAGTGTACACAAAGGGCCTTTATACATATGATGCTAGACATTGACCCAAGGGTGTGGCTCAGCTACCCAACTGGGACAGGGATCTAGGAGCTTGGCAAGTCTTTCTGAACTCAGTGGTTAGCTAGCCCAAACTACTTATGAAGTAAAACTTCAACAAAACATACCACTAATAGGGAGCTACTTCTTTGTATCCCCAAGAAGTCAGTGTTTTCTGGAGACTAGTGTGCAATAAATTTTTTCTTTGTTTTATTTTGTATGTTTGCTTGTTTGTTTTATGGGTCCTTCCTTTTTTTTTCCTACCTTAAGAGCTGCCCTTTGCTAAGAGAGTAACTGTCAAGTCTCAGGGAGTCCCTTTCCTGGTAGGTGCAGAGGCCACTGTCCTGCTATAACCATGGCAAACACCTCACCCAAACTCTGGCATCACAGAAGTCCGTGGGACACCCTCTCACCTCGGGTGTAGCTGATAATGCAAAGCACTTAATGGGCAGAAGGGGCAGCCTTTGAAAAATGCTGGCTACCATCAACTGCTGCAGACAGCAGAGTGGATGGAAGAAGGTCCTGCATGCACACAACCATTCAGATCTGTGTTAGTGTACCTAGATACTTCGAGAAAAAGAATGGAACGGGAAATTTGTTCAGTGACATTTCTAATGTAGAGTGAGTTATAATATTAGAAAAGCTGTGGGCAGAACCAAGACTGGATATGCAGAGAGAAATAAATTTGTCTAAGCAGTAGTCGCAGAGCTCTAAGTCAGCTGCTAGAGACTTCAGTTTCTCTGGTAGTTTGGGATATAAATAAATTCGCCTTTAAATTCTCTGCTTAGCCACCACATAACATGATACTGAGATCTTACCTAACGTGAGTGTTATTCTCCCAGCCTCCTGCTGCTCCCTCCCCTCGGGGTGAGACATCTCCTCAGGCACTGCAGGTCTCTGAGGGCACTGCGATCTACCAGCGCACGCCAGAGCAACCCACTCTGCACCTCTGCCCTGTGCCTTCCTGCCACCTGCAGAATGGCATACCTGGCTGGGGCAGCAGCCACCCTGCGTGAAAGAAACTCTGACAAGCCCAGCTCTCAATGAGGAAAAGGCCCTATATTTAGACGTTGCCACAATCCAGCACCGAAAATGTGTCATAAGCATATGCTGCCACGAGAAGCAGAAAGGCTCTCTTCCGTGCTTCCGTACTTCTGCAGTTGGTAATTTTTATGCCAGTAAGTAATCACTTATAGAGCTTTATAGTGAATCAATATTTCCCCCGAAGGTTTTTTTCTCATTAAAGAGCGTGTGTTCCAATCCAGACAGAAAACTGTAAGTAAGGATTGATTGAATGGAAATGGAACAGAAAATCTTCTTTGGAGCTCAACTGTAAATAAGCCTCAACCATTCAGCTGTAAATTTATCATCACAAAATGCTCCATGAGACAAGTAAACCAACTGAGCTTCTAAGCTAGTACAAATGATGATGCATATGACAGTCAGTTGCATTCCTCTTGGAAACAGGTGGTTTGTTTCTTCAACAGTGCTGGATGAGAGAACAGTTTTCCCAAGAATACTCCCAATTTTGGCCAACACCTAGCACCTTGCTATTTCCCTCTTGTACAGTTACTGATTTCTGTAGCATAGAAATAGATTATAAGTCTCAATATAAGCAAAATAACAATTCCTAACTGGCCAGTGATGGCCAACACTTTCAATGAATTGACTTATCCTGTTTGAACACAAGGCTCAGGTGTGCACACTGTAATAATAAAGGGATTTACAAGGCAAACACAGGTATTTTGTGCATGAGACCAGTGCCTCCCAGAAATTAATTCTCTGACTCATGTACTTTGATTCATTAATTAACACATTTTTAGTATAATTCAGTGCTATTTTGGCAACTTATTATGTTTACTTCTCTGTTTTACTCTTTGAACTGGATGCTTGTGTTTTCAATAACAGGAATGCCACTAAAATTATGCTGTTAAACTTTTTGGTAAAGGAAGTAGCCTTCATAAGCTCTTGATTTAACCACCATAGTAGAGTTATAAAGTATTTTCACAGGAGGCTGCTCAAACACAAAGTGTTTCTTTAGCATCCAGAGTACAAAACAATAAAAAGAGAGCTCACATTTTAAAATTTTCACTGCATGAATGTGAGTTTCTGTGTATCTGCTAGACATGTAGCTTTAACCATGTAAATCCTTTTACAGTGATTTTCCTTAGGATTTTCAAAAAGGCTTTCAGTCATAACTAAAGCGAGGCTGAATTCCACAGAAATTCTGAGATCAACTATAGAAAAAAGTGCCTAGCATTGATTAATTCAAACTGAAAGGCTGTGAAACTTTTTCATCTAAATAAATTCATCCCAAGTCTAACCCACTAACAGTAAAAAAATCAGCTTCTAAATAAAGGAGGGCAACCACGTTTTCCTATCTTACACTCCTTTCTTGCACTGAGTTGCTCAGTCATAAAAAAAAATATTTACTTGTATCTACTTTTATGTGTATTATACATATGTAGGTATATATTGTCCTACACAGGCTTTGAAATCCTACCCGTTGATTGGAAGCATACACAAATGTACAGTGCCACTGATATTTACAATGCTTGCCCAAATTCCTTGGCTCTAAAAAGGCCTGCTATTTTTATTATTTCTGAAATGCAGTATATAAATATTTATAACCGTTTTTAAGGTTTCAGTGGGCAGCTGTATATATCTATTAATAAACTGACATACCATATATATATGAAAAGTCATCAAGATTCGCCAACACTCTGAAAAAGCTGGAAATAGGTTATTCCTTTTTCTCCCACAAAGATCAGAAAACCTGCAAAGTGCTTCTTCAGTAGCCAAGGATTCATATAAACACAATAGGCCTTGGAGAATAACACCAGTTGAATACCTCCAAATCTTTCTGACGATGAGGCACAGAGGGAGCGTAGTGTTTGCAGAATATACTTGGGTGCCACCGACATCAGGACAGAAGGAAAAACAACACCAAGCAATACTGAACATTACTTTCCATGTCTGTTAACACATCTCCTGAAGTATGATGAAGGTTTTACGTGACTAAATATTATCAATTGCTGAGGACAAGAGATATCTGAAAAAAAACTTGTGCAACAAGGTGCAATATTTACACTGTATTTCAGCATGTATTTTCCCTCTGTTGACTGTAGAAATCTCCACACAATATGAGAATTTGGGACATCTTACCAGCAATAAAATAGTTAAATAAAAGTATATCCCATAAACCTCTGTAAGAAAAGAAGAATCCGTTCTATTTGGTATCTATAGTGGTTTTAAATCTGTCCTCTGTGAGAGCATTCTGGCAGCATCTCACAAACAAATCACACAGTAAGGACTCAGAACCCCTTAAAAAAAAGGTGAAGGCTTCAGCTAGGAAAAGAAGAACATATTTTATCTTATCTTGAAAAGCAATTTCTTAAGTTAACTCTAAGGTCTTATTTCCTGCTAGTAAGGGGAAAGATCTAACAGAGTAACAAATTTTGCTTCTGACAATTTTCTAATCTCCATCTCAAATGGGGTTGAAAACAAAACATCTCCAAAGAAAATACCTTTTTCTTATTTCATACCTGTGGGTGGATGAAACAAGATTGCCAGCATCACGGTCAGAAATATTTTTGCTGTACAGGTGCTAAATGAACTGGGCTTTCACGAGATTTCAAGGAAAAAAAAACATATCGGTAGTTTTGTGTGAACAGTATTTCTCATGTTCCTATTTAACAGACAAATGCTTTTGCATGCAAAACCTCAGAAATGCCTGTATCAGAAGTTCACATGTTGGATAGTGATTTATTCCATTATTTAAAATGTAAACACATTCTGTACTGTGACTCAATTCTTGGTATTCTTTTTTNTTCTTGGTATTTTTTTTTTCTTTAAAAAAGCTATACTTGGGGGGGAAAAAAAAAAACCCACAACCTTTAATTCTACACCTTCTAAAGTTAATTTTAAAAATATATAATAATAAAGGATGAATGCAATTGTTGCAGTGTGAACCACTTAGAGTATGCACTGCAGTATCACAAATGAATTGGTTCATTTTCACAGCTGCATACTTTTAATTCAGTGAACTTTCCAGACTGTTTTGCTGCTACCTTGAATATCCACTAAGATATATTTCCCTTTAAACCATTATGCAGATTAGTTACAGCAGCTTATGTTCTGCATCAGAACTCCTTTAACACACAAAAGCTTCTGCAGCCGAAACATTATGCTTCAATGGTTGAAAATCATAATTAGAC
>VZRE01000150.1:198920-234718 GCA_013396775.1 Cephalopterus ornatus | reverse complement strand
CCCAGCTGCTTTAACTAACTGGGACACCAAGTAAAAGGGCAGATTAAAAGCTTGTGCTTCATTTTAAACTCGTATTTCACTTGTATTTTTTGGGGTTTTCTTCTTGTGAATACAATAATCCATGCAGAAATTATGATAGAAAGTTCTGAGTAGCTTTTTGAAGAACTAACTGCAATCTATTGAATTAGCAAGAGCTTAAAGTTCTGAGTAGCTTTTTGAAGAACTAACTGCAATCTATTGAATTAGCAAGAGCTTAAATTTCTTACAAAATTGAGTAGAGTACACTGAGACTTTATTTAGAGAAGTTTACTCTTCCTTTTTTCCAACCTCCCTAAGTAGTTACCTAAACTTGGTTATTTGGCAAAACTATTATGGCAAAACAATTCTAAAACCAACTTGATATGATGCTTAATCAAAGAACATTCCTTCTACATGATAACCACTTAGAAGCAAAGATAAATGATTTTTTTCTCATTTCTTATGGACTGATAACTGTTATGGAGGAAACGTTGAGTGACTATAATGGAAAGGAAAAATTTATAGCTAGGATACGTTAAAGAGATGCTGTCTCTTCAGGAGTATTTTTCATATCATTCTTTGTATTTGCTTAAGAAAATTATCATAAAAACACAAGTAAAGTAAGAGGAGGACCATACCTTTGTGGAATTTGTGTCACATGATCGTAACCTACATTGAAATTGTTTGTCGTGGCTTCTTGATTAAAAATACTGCTATAATTTATCAACAAATTTAGCTGAAAGATCTTGGAAAACATTTCTTGGTATGATATTCATATTCAAGGAGTGAGTTTCTCCCTGGCTGAATCATGGATTGACACTATGCATCTGCTATACTTCTGCTATTAGGTATTTCCATCAGTGACATGAGGGAAAGCCTGAAATCGCTAATGAAAATTGCAAGCTGTGAAAAAAGGCAGGAAATGCTAAATAATAATAGAACTGAGTAATTTGCTTGAATTACTGAGTTAAACATTCTAAGGAGATTGTTATAATGAAGTCAAAACTGAAGTTGGGTATTATTTCAGAAAAAACCCCAACCAAGCTGACAAAGCCTGCCAAAATACATAGAATGAGGACCTCATCTTAAGTATCAGATAAACATAAAAAGGGTCATAGCATTCTAGCAACTCAAGGTGAGCTTCTAGTATGCAGTTTTGTAAATTGGATATTAAGATTCCTTGTCACATGAACAGGTGATTGATGGAATGAAAACCGGAAAATTACATGTATTTAGTCTCACATATTTAGAGGATCTTTAAAAAGTTAAAAGGGTGGAGAAAAGAACCTCAGAAATTAATTAAGGATAACAGAAATGTTTTACATTGACAAAGTTAAAAAATTCTATCTGTTTATATTATCCAAGGAGGCTGAAGAGATGACTTGATGATAGTACAGGAATATTTTTTGATTAGTGACAGAACAAAACCACATTTTTACCCTTCTTTTTCATTCAATCACTAATACATATGTATATCTTCCATATTTGCAGCCATTTGCACAGCCTTGACAATCACCTCTGCTAATAATCTACAGGGCAGGTATAAGAAATTTTTGAGCAATCAAGAAGAGAAATGTTTTCCAATTGGATATTCCTTTACCACTAGACTGTTAATGCTGCTGTTCCTTGGCCTCAGAAAAAGAACTCAGTCTGACAGTTTGAGAAAGACAGGGACAGTTTCAATGACAGTCTGGAAAGGGTGAGAATTAATTACATGGGTAAATCTAATTTGTATTTCTATTTTTAAAATCTTCCATTAGAGTGTCTCAGGAAAATGTGTAATTAATAGCAGCACGGTGATCAGGATTTGAAATCACTTAGAGCAAATGACGAAAAAGACCAATTCCTCATTGTAGCAAGCAGTCATTTCAAAACTACTGTAAACTATTCCATCTCAGATCGATTTAAAATTTAACTGCACAAGCTTAATAGGTGCATTCACGCTGACGCTAGTAACTGTATAGCAGTTCCAATGTGGAAGCTTTTTTGAGGCCTTCTTTGGGGTTTGTTTGAGTTGCTGATACATAAAAAAACCCCTATGATAGAATGAAGATTTTTTAGACAGACATACTTTATTCTATACTTCACTATCATTTCTCTGGAACATGCCTGTAAATTTGATGTGTTTGTTTAGAAGATTTTGTCTAGATTTTGCCAACACCCTCTATCTCATATTCAGTTCAAAACACAGTTTTGTGAAGTACATAGGCTAAATTATCTGCTGTTTTGCCATTTGTAATCTATACAGACTGTATACAATTTTGAGAGAGGTAAAGAGCTGTATTTTATATCTACTTTTCACTAGCTCTTTGCAAATAAGTTTAATTGTTCAAGTTGTAAAGTAGTAGAGAAGCGAACTGTATGTGGCCTAAGAATCCTAGTGGAATTAATCTGTGTCACTCACTATTTCCTCCAATACTTCTCCAAGAGGTTCTTCTGTGGTGAAACCTTGCATAGCTGAACTGTTTCAAAGAATGGAACTGTTGTGACATCTTAATGTCTGACTTGTCTGCACTTTCATTACAGTAATTCTGCAATTCTTTCACTGCAGCAACACTTGTATTAATTTGCCTGAAACATAGAAAGCACATGAGTGGATTGAACAAGTTTCCCGTGCAGCCAAAAGCTCTGACTCCATGGTGAGGCAGTGCCATGTTTCAGAGTAATCTTCAAGAGACCTAGGAAGCAGTTACAAAATTTCTGCTTTTTTATGTTGACTCATGTCCTAAAGAATTACAAAAATGTAGATCTTGTCAACAAAAACATTCCAAACCTCTGCTTCTGTAATTTTGGAAATTTTCATTTTTTTCACTATAGGAAGAAAAATGAACATCACACACAAAATTGACTTGATGATCTCGGAGATCTTTTCCACCCGGTTGATTCTATGATTCTATGAAAATCAGTGGACTGTAGCCTTTTAAAAACAAATGCAGAGCATGCCTGTTGCATTCTGATTTAATTCAGCAGTCTGCAACCCACAAAGTGTCAGCTTTCAATAAGATCTTTAGTACAAGAGTGGGTACAGATGGGTTGTAATAAGAAAGTAGCTCCCAAGTTGGTAGTGAAATCACCTCAGCATAATCTAGCCCATGATGTGATAAGCACCTTTGAGAGGTACTTTAAACAGGAGCTGGGTGAGACCCAACAATGCCAGGCAGAGATAGTTCATGACTAGAATGAAAGAACTTGCAAGACAGAAATTAGTCTTCTTCACACTGATAGATCAGACCTTTACTTCCTAAGGAACCAAAATATTTTCAAATAAAAAGGAAAATCCCTCAAGCTACCTGTGATTTTTACCATACTCCTTTACATCACTTCACCCACCTAACAAGTGCTAACATGCTTGAAGCAGAAGGGTTGTGTTGCGCACCAATTACGGATTTCAATGTTAAAGTCAGCACCTACTGAAAGAAATATGGCTGTTGGCACTTAGCCAATGCATTCACTGGACTTCGGCAGCATTAGCAAAATTATAAAGGGGGTCTGCCTTCTGAAATGCTTTCAGTGGTGATAAGCCAAAAAACATGAAAGGAGGCTTCCCTGATATCAAGAGAGACATTTCAACCACAATAATTAGCTACTATTCTTTTATTAGAAAAATATCACAGCAGTAAAATAACAGCTATTCAGATCACTCTTAACAAAAGCTGGAGTTGGAATAAACTCCATTTAAATGAGCAATGAGAGACATAAGACAATCCACAACAGCTTGATTTAGGTAAGTATCCCAAACTTTACCTGAACATCTCAGCAGCTTCATTAAATGGGCCTGGGATTCTCATAACTGCAGGATTTCTCCTAACAGGTGTGTATTTGTCTCCTCCAGTATTCACAGCAGCCCTTCAGAGATAATTTTGGTAGCGCTCTTGTACATGTTTTGAACAGTAAAGATACAATTCTTACTTCATATAGTGGAAAATGACAAGTAACCTTCTTGAGTCTGCATGATTTCTGCTGATGTCAAAATTGCAGTAGAACAGATTGGACACCTGTAAAGAAGATTTAATACACAATAAAAAGAATAAGTATCTGGCAACATCAGAATGTCCACTGCTGATGTAGAATCAAATCAGATATAGTTCTTAAAGTGCTTCTGTTAAATAAGGTTTTTCAGTCACGTTTAACATTTAGTAAGCAGACATTCTGTGAACTAATGCCATTTTACAAAGATTTATTTGTAAGTGAATGCTTTAATTTGTTAAAAAAAAAGGTCCCTCTAGGTGAATTTATTTTGCAATTAGATTCCATTCAGCATCATAGTGCCAGGAACTGCCTGCAAACAAAGGGAATGTAAATTTATAACTGCAACTCCATGCTATAAAAACGTAAACACAAGGGTAGCATCCAACCTATTATATTAGGAAGACTATAAACAAAACCTCATCACAACTAATGTGCAACAGTCAAAAGACTGAATGAACAGATGGGCTTTCCATCGCCCCACAGAGGTTAGCACAGTCTGAGCCTGTTGTGGGCATTTGGGAAGGCTGGCTACTGCCAACACCCTACCATAAAATCTCATGTGGAAAGCTTTCAGACAGAGAAGAGAAATGTTGTTTTGCCCAAGATCAGCTAAACACTGGTGTGTAATAACTGAGGTAGACATACCCAGAGCTGGCCTTGGTGTGCAACTGGGCATCAAGGTTTGTTGCTGAAATACAGTTCCTGCTAAGATAAACTTCTGTTGTAATACCGCCTGTTTGTTCATCCAACTGTTACACTTCTGATATCCTTGAAATGTAATTGTCGCTCTCACCACAGTGTTCACAAACTTTGGAAAATGGAGAACTATTCATTTAAAAGGGAGACTTCATACCTTGGATGCAGTGTATGAAGATGGGCACAATTGTGATATTGAAAGTCCATTTCCTCTTTTCCAGCATTGCCTGGAACTGGATGAGTCATTATATTATGTATTATTTTTTATATATATATATATAAAATATATGATCATCTCTTTCCTATTGAAGCCTTCCCATGATCCTAGGGTCAGAAATCTCTGTCAGCTGCTCACTCCCCAGTGATGCATGGTCTGCTGGTAATTTGGTTACAGTGTAACAGTGTGTGATCAAATTTAGAAAAGGAAAACAAACAATTTATTACATATTTTTAAATGAATTTGCAAAAGGTCTTAATTCTCCTGTCTTCAAAAGATTACTGCCTGATCCTTCCATACAGTGGTCAAGAATTTCTGATGGATTATGACACTTTAATTAAGAAGCATCTTGCCTTAGGCAGAATTGTGAAATTCTGCATGCTCTGTTGTCTTTTGGCTTCTAAGAGATTCCCAACAACTAAAGCTGGAAGCAGATCCAGGACTGTGGTCCCTTTATTCCATTATCCATCAGAAAGAAGACTCACTACAAACTATTTTTCACAGGTCTGTTACACAGCCAATGTAAGTGATAACTTACATCATGGCAACACTGAAAAATATTTGTAGGTGTAAACCATTCAGTGTGTTTGAATAAACTGAGCATCTCAATCATTGTCTCCTTTAGGAGAGTAAAATCCCTGCCTCAGAACCAAAAAAGACCTTCTAATGGCCTAAGCCAGCTATAATCTCCATTTCCTGTAGTCTTTGCTTCATTGTACAGTTCTGTCTATAGGAGTTTCTTTGCTGGGAAAGAATCAAGTAAAAGAAACCTATCAAATATCAAGACCTCAAACCTTGCATTCCTTCTGATCATTTATCTTTATTCCATAGGAGGGAAGTGCTGGCAAAGTCCAGTGTTTTTGTCATGGAATTTATAATTCCTAAGACTTTGACTGCACGGGGATCAATACAGTTCTAGGGACAAAAACTAGAAATCTCACACAGTTAATGGAAGATGCTTTTTGCAACCATATTAAAGACAGGATGGAAATCCATTTGTATCACACACATTCCCTTATTCTTTGAGTAAGATTTTATATAGAAATGGGGAGGAGGGCAGCGGGAAAGTGCAGTATTTCCATGCTACCTTCTCATTTATATGCATTATATTGAAATATTTAATTGTATTTGAACAATTCTAATATTTTTTGACATTTTGTAACAGTGTAAGGTTTGAAGATACAATGCTAATTGTTAAAAAATATATTTAACAAACTTTTAATATTGTAGACTCATAAGCAAAATAAAAGTTCCAACCCAGCAAAAATATTCCCTAGAGACAGTAGGACCAGTGAGAAGTGTAATTACTGTGCCCAGAACTAGCAGCTTACAGATCTGGTTGAAGTCACAATAAATGTCTGATGTCATGTATTCATATATTCTGAGCATCTTTCAGATGTGCATATAAATCATAACATAGTAGGTTGTGCTGTACCCACGCACTGAACCAAAGCATTTGAAAAGTTCATCCTATTAAGAGAAGAATGTTTTCATGGTTTTATTTTTTTATTTTGAGGAATGTAAAAAACCGCATATTTAGTTTTTGGTTTGGGGTTTTTGGGGTTTTATTTTTGCTATTAATGGAATTACACTCCTCCCAATAGATGTAAAGGCAAAATAAATACCCAAACAGTACAGAGCCCTAAAGTCTTCATGCTAATGATCTGATTAGTTATAAACTGATAGAAACACATCTCTTTTTGAAACAACATTAAAAAAAATTTCCAGTTGTAACATGTAAAAGATTTCAAATGAGTTTCAGGTCCTGGCTCTGAGTTCCACTGAAAATCTCATTAAGTGTATTTGCAATGAATTTGATCCATGAAGTCTGTCATAAATAGGCCCAGCAAAGTCATTTTCAGATGAAAGTGTTTCTCTTGATGTGATTAGTTTTTAAGATGGGTCTCTGTAAGTGCAAAGCTTTCAAGTTACCAGAAGTTTCTACAGCACACAATCCTCTCCACATTTCCAAAGATTTATTTATTTTAAATTCATTTTTTCTTTTTTCCTAGCTGGTTACATCTTCTTCACTAAAAGCTACTTAAAAGTCATACTTAAAAGCGTCAAAGTCCTGTCTTTTTAGTGACTCTTTTTCTTTCTGATATACTGTATTAGGTGTCACTGTTCTAGTTTTTTACAGAAATTAAAGAAGAGTCAAAATTCTTTATCTAAAACCAAAATTTGTCCTGAAGAACTCAAGAATGTCTTTCTAATGTATTTTCTAATGATTATTTATGTTAATTATATTGTAATCACTTTATTTTCATCTGGTTTCTATAATTATAACATGAAGAAATCAATTATAACATTTGGTATATGTAATCTAATCATAATTACAATGTGTTTAGAAATATACTGATAGATACCTTGCATTTATAAAAATTAGCAAATTTGTCTTTATCGAAGTCCTTCCCAGACCAGCACTTTCATCCTCTGCTCACCACTGAATCACATTTCTTCCTGAATTTCACCCTGCTCTATCCAGTCCCACACTGTCTCACAGCAACGCCAAGCACCATTTCTCAGCCCAGGCACACTCCCTTTCCAGGCATCTGAATTTAAAGAAAAGCAGGGCTCTGATTCAATAAAGCCAACATCAGGTAGAACTACAGAAAAGTGGCGATATTTACACTGTCCCTACCCTTCACTTTTAATGAGGAAATGCTCTCAGGGTAAAGCCTGTGACAAGCCTTTGTGGACATATAAAGAGTATGAGTTATTTTAACTTGTCTCTCGTATGACAGATGAGAAGATACTGCTCCATCGCATGGCAGGACACTCTGTTAATTGTCTGGTTTGTTAGGATGCAGCCAAAGGCTACATTTTTTTCTGAATGAACAATTTCATCTCCTCAAGCCTCGCTTCTCCACCAAGCCTTTCCATAATGAAGCAGCCTCGATCACTCCTGCCAGCCCTTGTGCTCTGCTACAACTGCCTCTGCACTGAACACAGGGGACCCTTTGCTTTGCTGCACAAACAACTTGGGTGCTTTTTCAACAATTACTTTTAAGTGTTTCTGCCTGTTCTGTTTGACATTTACATGCACTCTTCATGAAATGAAGCATTGTTTATATGTGCAGAGAAATATCCTTCTTCTCCCAAAAATACATGTGTGGAAAATCCTCATCAGTAACCTCAGCAATGTATATACAAGAAAAAAAGGAAGATCTTCTTTTGAGAGGAGCAAATTTATGTAGGGGATGCAAAGGTGCTCCCTATTCTTCTTGAGTATGGATGAGCCAGAATGGGAGAGAATATCTCTGAATTTTAATAAACACTGTCTCTTCTGCTTTTCTGTTATTCTTTCTTGGAGGGGGATGAAGGGGACAGCTATGATCTGTATTTCCTCTGGTGCCTGGTCCAACACTGATGTCTGCATATGCTTAACTGAGAAGCTTGGGGGAGCAAAGGTACTTCAAGAAATACAGTTTGATGGAGGCAGAATAAAACCATATGGCACCTACATCAATTGCCCTTACAATCTGTACATCCATACAATACATTTTTTTGGGTAGCTGAACTCTTTCAAGCTGTTCCCTGTGTTTGAAAAAAGAATTACCAGAAAAATTTCTTTTAGTGACATTGGGAAGGCCTGCATTATTTGAAGGAAGGAAAAAGAGCTCCAAATCTTGAATAATGAGCTTGAAAAGGAAATACTACTAGAAAACCTTCACTTTTTATGTTAATACCTCAGGCGTTTTTTTATGAAAAACTTGTAAACTGAAGTTTTTATTTTTTCCAAAATTTTTGCATAACATACAGAGATCTCTAATCTGAAGGTATACAATAGATATCACAGTTGTTGTCTGATCACTCAGGTATGACTTATTTTCTTCTTACTTTCCTCAAGTAAATTCAATTCCTTGACCTGGGCTGCAGCCTGCAATTTGCCCTAGCAATTAGGGAGCTATAAAAATCAAAGACTTTTCTTTTTCGAGACTGGTTTCACTCAGTAGTTAGTCATTATAAGTCAAGTTAGAAAACCTTTCAGAAAGAGAGCCAGCAGACCTTTTGCTGCTAGTCTGACTGTCCACTTGCAGAGAAGAAAGAAGCGTCTCATCTCCTTATACTCCTCAGGTGGTAAGTTACCACTGAGAGGATGTGAAGAGACGAAACTCTCCTTTCCTGATCTTTGGCTTTATTCAGGATACAGACTAAGAAGAAGGGGTACAACAAAACTGCCATAAATCATACATAAGTCTCTTCACAAAAGTCAAGTAACACAATGTGAAGGCGATAGAAGGTGAGGGGATGGAGTGGAGTTCTGATGATTCCTCAGAAGACTGGACTAGATGGCAAGCTTATGGCCCAGCATGTAGTGTTGTACTTTCACAATAGAAATAGAAGGAAGTCCTTGTGAGGAAGGCCTGGTATTACTGATGTGTTTCTCTCCAAAATGATCTCACTTTAATTGTTAAACTTAAGTCTGAGAATTTCTTTTTTCACTATCACTGCTTATGTTCACATAACCAATCTTTAAATAAAACTTACTATTAACTTTAAAAAACTGAAAGGTTATTTAAGTCATTAAATTCTGTACAAAAGTTTAATCGATTTCTAAATAATAAATCAACTCTGGGTGCTCTTAATAATCTTGGCGTAGCACATTTCAATCCAGAAGCACTACACAGTATTTATCTTTAATGAATAATAAATGAGACATTGGTATTGACTGAACAAATGATTAAATATTCAATCAGTAAGAGAACATGGGAATAATTGTTAATTATTAATAAACTACAGATTTTGCTTGTCAAGTGCTATCATTTTTTTACATGAATGACTTCTTTTCTTAGCTGTCATCATAGGGCAGATGAATACAAGAGCTCATATTGGACACCATCTGTCTCTGAGAGGGAAGAGTTGTTTCACAAGATACTAGGGGTCTTACAATCTCTTTTTTTCAGTGGGGTCTTCAGTTCTGAAATTTTGCCCCAGTACATATCCATTTTTGATAGAGAAAGACAGACAGTGGGAGCCATGGAAACTGATAATTGGCTGGCCAGCCTGACAGAAAGTTTGATCTGCTAGGTTTGTTCTGCAGCTTTTGCATGGGCTGCTGTTCTTATGGTTCCCTAAAGAGTTTTTCACAGTAAGATTTCATGAGCAAGGCTACCACCAAAAACATCCCTGAACAAGGTTTTTTCCTGTACTGGAAAGGCCTATAAAGTCGCCCATGAGCTACTTGAGTAGAGCAATGTGGTCTTTGTCCATATCTAAACCAATGTACCTTTTGCAATAACCCATCCTCCTGGTCTCCCAAAGCCATACTGTGGCACCACCAAGTCCAAAATCCACACTGGTACTAGTGCAACCCCTTCTCTTCTCCCAAAGAATAGGTTTCTGTATTTAGGCAAGAAAAAAAAGCCTCTGCGTGGTCTAGCCAGGACCATTCAGCTGTGGATGAGTAAAGGCCCAACATTATCATCTGGACCATGATAAACATCTGTCCCTCAACACACATGGGTCCATAATGGGCCATGGCAATCTCTACTTACAGTAAAGAAAAGATTTTATATGTGAGCATTCATAACTTGCTGTCATTTTCACTCAGTTATAACAAGTAATGAATACTTTTTGTTCCTTTATGTCATGCTGCAGAGTGTCATCTGGTACGACCCAAGAATTCTATAAAAATCACCATCTGAAATGAGATTATTCTGACACTCCCAATCTATAACAACCTGACTGGCTCAGCTGTAACTGGTAAGAGTGATGTAACTGGTAACTGCCAGGTGTCCTGGAGAGTAGTCTTAAGGTATATTTATGGTCAGAAAACAAGCCTGTACAAAGCAGCTACTCCTTATCTGTGTACGTATTTGCTAGAGTACATTCCAATTGTCTTCTGACTTTGTGACTGAACAAGCTTCCTTCTATTAGACTTGAAGGGCAGAATCACTAAACTAGAATTAAATGAGTCTTATTTTACTGCATGAATAATTCAATTTTCCATCCTGTCTCAAACACAAAAATCTTCATTAGAACTGGTGAAACCATTTTCTTTTTCTTCTAGATTTTTTTTTTGTTAAAGAAACACAAGTTTTAACATAGGTATGTCAATTTGATTGGCGCTTTCTTAAGGAAAAGCAAAAAAGCCGTCTTCATAAGGGAAATTGTTTAATTCTAATCTTTTTGGGAAAAGTTTTCTCTTTTTTCTTTAATATTGAAGTGACCTTTCATTTTAAAGTTTATGTTAAGAGACATAAAAATAAAACAAACTTTATAATGAAAAATGTCTTTCAAATTGATTTTTTTTCCTGTACAGGCCTGTTTCTTACAGTTAGTAATGGAAGACAGATTACCAAAAGAGAAAATAACTGTATCATGTATTTCCAGCACTCTATTCTAGGTATAATTATAGTCTGAGAGGTCTCACCCACCATTCCTTGAACACCAAAACCTGAGAGCACTACATAGCATGCAGAGAAAGGCAATATTGTCACAGGGATACCACATGGGAAAATTTGGTTCTGTTCCCAGGCCTGTCATTTTCTCTGAGCCTGACTATAGGGAGGACAGATGATTTCCTACAGTTCCGCAAATCTAACACAGAATTACTGATATTACTCTACTTTTAAGAAATGTTTTTACTTTATACATATGTCAAATTTTTAATAAGTTTACTGTAAATTTTATCAAATGAGATGCATTAGAATTCCTATGATTTTACCAAGTGTGATTTAGTTAAGTTTCCACAATTAAGCACTGTAGCAAGAGGCATGATACTTATTCTTTGAGAATTTGTGCTGAAATAACTATGAGCTATGGGTCTGATGACATTCTGTAATTCACTTGTAGTTATACAGAATGGATGTAAAAGAAAGAAGGTCATCACAACTCAGAAACCCTAAGAATTGTTTGGGATTTTTATGTAACAGAGTCTACAGAAAGATGTATTAAAAATGAACCTTCACCTCCATTTTCATTCTTCTTAGAGTTTTCATGAAACTCAGCCCATTGAACTTGTGCCAGAAAAACGGATTCGTGAAACTTGAGTCTCAGCTCATTTTTAAGGATTTATTTTTCTATATTTGTGTAAATGTAGAACTGACAGGGGTGAAGAATTCTTCTTTTAAGTGTCAATCACAGAAGATATGGGCCAGTGAGCTTCCAAGCTGATTCTTCCCCCAGTTTCAAATTAATGGAACCAGTTCAAAAGTCAAGAGTTATTCCTTTATGTATGTAGAAGATGGTCACAAGAGCTACCTCTCCTTGCTTGTCTCTCTTTACCTCTTCAAGTTTACAGAGTACCCTAAAGACATTGAGGTGGGCTTGCTGGAAGGAAGTGTCATCCTGATGACACACTCCAAATCATTCAGCAAATAAGTTCTTTTCCTTGGTGAAGTGAATTTCTACAAGCCCTTTTACAGAGTTTCGTGCTAGGAAGGAACTCAGTCAAAGAAAATGTAACTTCTTTTATCTGTTAAGGGCAAACAAAGCAAAGAAGAGCGTAACATCTTTTGCGCAGCTGTATTGGGTCTGTATATCTAATACACATTAAAAACTTTTCTGTTGTATCTACTGGAAGTGCATGTGGCCTGAAGAACTACAAGGTAAGACTCTGTTGTAGACAATGTTTTTGTAGCTAATCTCATAATGATTTATCACAAAATTTCAGCAACAGTAACATATCAGAATTAATATGGAAAAGAACAAAAAAAACCTGAATGCATTAATCCGATAAAACTGAGTTAAATCATTAAGTATGTCATAAGGTTTCCTTTGATAAGCTCTTCAGAAAATGGGAATTAGGAAACAGAGGTCTAGAAATATAATCATATTTTGGCAACATTGATTCGTCATATTTAGAAGATACATTTCCAGTAAACTGAGTACATCAGTCAGTGACTCTGTAAGACAACAGGTTATGAATATGGTTATATCTACCACTTAAAAAGCTAGAAAAGACACTACTTCCATGAAGTTTATCTCCACAGGTTTTATCTTTGCACATACTCTGTTTCCGTATTTGAAAAGTATAACCTGAGAAACACATTTCCGGGCCCAATTAAATGTTTGTAGTAGTCCAGTTCTCATCTAATAACATTTGTAGTCTTTGGTTTGGTTAGGCTTTTGAGAAAAAAGGTGATGTTATTGTTACTTTATTCCAGATTTGCAGCTTGAAAAAATTAATTAACACAATATCAAGTTTGCTAACAAGCACAATAGTTTGAGTGAAGAGTTATTTCTTCCCCACAAAGTATCAGTTTCAGAAATTACATGTTGAATCACAGAATCATAGAATACTCTGAGCTGGAAGGGACCCACAAGGATCATTGAGTCCAACTCTTTAGTGAATGGCCCATAAGGGGATCAAACCCACAACCTTGGTGTTAATAGCACCATGCTCTAACTCACTGAGCTTGATAACTTTCTGGATTAGTGCTATTTAACAAATAAAATATTGGAAGGTGTTCTGTCAGGTGACCCTGAGGTCAAAGAAAAAATTTTGACATTGGTCTCACATATTTTAGTTATTTTAGAGCCTGCCTTGTTTAAAATAATAAAAAAGGTAAGCTGTCAAACTTTTCTACTCTTGAGGAAACAAAAAAAAACCACCAACCCAGAGCTGGAGTACAAGAAAGGCAATTTCTAAGAAATTACGTAAATTGTAATAGGGTCATAAAGAAAGGATGGCTAAAAGATAAATATAAGGCTGATGAAAGGTGAAATTTTTTAAACATGATGCATCATTAACCTGTGGAACTTGCTGCCATAGGATATAATTGAGGTTAAGAGCTTAAATGGAATTAATAAAGAATTATACATTTACATGGATAATGAGAACTTAGACATGATAAAAATATAGAATGTAAACCTAAGGGCAGAAGTCAACTGCTAAAAGGTGGTGGCCTGAATGCTTCTAACAATGTTCTATGACAAATTTATTCTGATTAAAACCTAGGTTTAGGTTTTTATCTTATTAATTCTACTGGTATCTACACTGCTTTTCCTTTGCATTTGTCTGCACTTTTACTCTGCTGCTTGTGCCATTTATTTCCAGGGAGTGGTAAACATTCAGTTATCCCAGTTTCTCCTAATATGCCCCTTGGTATGCAGAGAAAGAGAAAGCTCATTTTAATATATGCTTTCAAATCTAATTTGTGGCACTTTTGGAGTCCCTGCTGCATCATTATACTGATATCTAAATCTTGAGAAAGAAGTTGTGAGGAGCTGATAACAGCAGTAGGCAAGATGAAACAGTAACATGGCCTGACAGAATACAGAACTAGAAAGCAACAAAAATGGCACAGATACGACATTTTTGGACAAGGGGACCTAAAAGAGTGGGGAAAAAATTGAATGGATACTGGGGAAAAAGGAAACCTATGTGAAGTTCTGAAGTCACTGATGTGTCAAAGGCTACCTTAGACTAGATGAAAGAAGATGGGAACAACTGCAGAGAAAAATCTGAACAGGGACAATATTACAAACTTTAAAACTGTTCATCACCCCCCAAAAATACGATTTTATGAAAGCATTAGTACAGCTACACAGACCAGATACTACCCTTGTTTCTCCAAGGGATATAGCTTGCAGGACGCATTCATTAACAGGCTTTGGGCTGTTGCTATTGCTAAAATAAAGTAGTAAATCAATACATTTGTTTGCCTTGACAAAAATTGAGAACATACAAGACATAAAAATAAGAAGTGCTTTGTCAAGTCAAGTTAGACCTTGATGCACCTGGAGAAAGCAGATCCTAGAATATATGTGTGCTTTGTGAATGAGACAGAGTTGTATGTCATGTAGTGGCAGTCCTTGGAAGCCTTGCAGATGAAAATTTAGGTTAGTCCTCTCTAGAACCATGGCAAATATGAACTGTTGAAGTTCACGTTGCTAATGTGACAGATGTCATCTATCAAACTTACTTTGTAAAGAATTTTGTAAATAAACCCAAATTTATTCTATCTCTATGTAAGACATTAATTTTAGTTCATTGAGATGAGGATGAAGACCTCACTCATAAGCTTGTGACCAGAAATACAACAGGACTATAAAGCAAAGGAGTTGGAATGAAAGGACTCCGAACACCTTACTGAAGAATCAGGGACTGCAGTCTTGATGAATCCGATACAACTCAGCCATGTCTGCTGGGCAGAGGTGTCCCCAGAGGGAGTTACCTGGTGCCTGAAACATCTGTCTGTGCCTGAAACATCTGTCTGAGACAACTTCATTACAAAGGGGAAGATATCCTATGGAGGTTTAGAAACTGAGTATAGAAAAAATGTCTGCAATGCAGAATATTAGTATTTAAAGATGTTATCTACATTTATCACATTTGTCACTTGCCATTAATTTAAATTCCCTTTATGCATCTGTTCAGGAAATAATTAGGATTTTATGCTGCAGTAAATATGCTTGTTCATCCAGTAGTGCAAAGCAGATTAATTGCATTACAATGGGAATCAGGACTACGGTACTTGGAGCTACAGCAACAACGGTGACAGCTGCACTGCCCACATACTTTGCTTCGGTAAGCTTCAAAGCTTCAAACCCAAGTATGGATGAGAAAATAATTAAACTCCTGACAAGGCAGGGTTATCCCTGTTCTTTTATGTGTAACCAGACAGACAACAACTGGAACAATGACAGATCACACTGAAACTAACAAAACAATATTGTTCCAAAAGTTCTGTTAATCACTTATTCAGCTATTTTTATACACAAAACTTCTTATACAGCAATTCATAGTTTTTATGAATCATTACATTTTGTATAAAACTAACCTGAGCTCTCTTTTTACATGTGGTAAAATTCCAAAATATACTAAGATATTGTAAGGCTATATTAATTTGGCAATAAAACTCTAGAAGGCTGAAAAAAATCTTGATTGCCACTAGCTGAAAATGACACTGTAAAATTAGAGCCAAGACCAAAGATAATGAATTGGAGAAAAGAGATGCAGGCAGCAGAAAAACACTGTAAAACTTTCCCTGCCTCACTGTGTATGGAACAGTGAGGTGATGGACCCCCACACCGCTCTTCAGTCCTCATGTGTTTATGAACACTGCCGTTGTTGTTTTAGAGATAAAAGAAACATGAGATTTTCCCCAAAGTAAACATCAATAACTCATGCAAAAGTGTCCCTTAAACGGGGATCTTTGTAAAGGCATTTGTTTGTGGGGGTTGACTAAACCTACTGATAAATGCAGGGAAGATGTTTAATCCAAACAAACCAATCATATGTGATTAGCCAAAGGGGTTTTGTGCAATTAAAAGCCAGTCTGTAACTGGATGATTCATATTATTCTACAGGATTGTATCAAATAAGCTATTGATGAGGTGAGTTTTGGCTTATTAAAGGGGATTTTTAGGGATGTTTTTTGATATTCATAATGAGTAAAAATCAAATATGAATTGGCAAGATTATTACAGGTTTGGCAACTGGAAATCAGCCGTTAGAATCATTTAGTCTTAAGTGGCTGCTCAGTAATTATGGCCCCAATGCCCTGACTAAAGATAAAGCATTTTTACTGCCACATTTGCTTGAATAATTTTTTTGCAGACAGAGCAAAATCCTCTTTATTTAAATTTGTGGGTTGACTCACTTTGTGCTATGTAGCTAGGGCCAAAAGCAAGGAAGGCACTGCTCAAACTCAAAACTAGCTATATGGCTTGCTTTTCAAGTGGATGAATGCTTAAGAAGTGGGTGCAACAATCAATGGGAGGTACAAATTATTTCATGTCTAACATTTCTGTGGTCTGGGGTTTTTTAAGGACGCTTGACACATTTGTCTACGCTACTAACTTAGTGCAATTATCAGACTAAAAAAAAAAAAAAAAATTGTACAAAGTGCACTAAATTGACCTAATCTGCTTGACTTTGGTGTGGTAAACTTAAGTCTAAACAAGAAGAATTTAATTCATGTCAAAAAAAGACTCTAGATTTGACCCTAGATTTGTATGAAGCACCTGCACAACAGAATGTGAACAGTGTGACTTTAACGAACATGTTTCATGCCTAGAATAGAGCAAAACAGTGTATAAAAGAAATCACAGAATAAGAAGTAATTGACTATCAGGGCAAATAGGCTAGAAACTAATCTTGGCTCTCATGATGAAGACTGGTATTACAGATACCTGTTGAACTGATGGGTAACAGGGTCTGCCCCAAAAGGACATCTAATCATTCCAGATTGTATATTAGGGTATTTTTTTATTCCTGTGCTGTAGTTGCTCATTCATTTTGTAAAATATCTTTTGCCATAGCTCAACTTCAATAACTGTTATCAAAAAATGGATTTTCTTTTCTAGGGTGTGTTAAAGTGTTTAAATCTCTTTTGGTCAATCTCTGTATTATTATTATTCAGGATGCTAATATTGGCTGATCTTTCTCTATTTGATTATCTTTATAAGTCATTTCTCTCCCCTTCTCCTGAGGAATGGAATTAGGAATGCCTTTTTTTCCCCCTCCTATAACTATTTATGAGCATCACAGATAGATTTCTGTGGAACTTAAACAGAAGCAATCATTTGCACCCATACACAGCACCTTCCACCTCAAATCTGTGTCATCATGTGTAACTTTTAATACAGTTGCTAAAGAAGCCATACAAAAAGGAGACAGACGATATCTACTTAAAACAGAGAGTTCTTTTGTATTGCAAATAGAGTTATCTAACAGATCAGCTGGCATGAAAATGCACCACAATTCCATGTGTTTTGTGGGCTGATGCCGACTGGAGCAATGTTATTAGAAGCAAATATTACAGTTTCACACATGAAGTGAAGTACTCAACACTTTCTCCCCCATCACCCTCCCCTCAATGTTGCCAGAGTGTAGCTGTGAACTAAAAACGATTGCCCACAAATTGTTGATCTAGTGACTGAAAACACTGCACTTAATTCCAGTACATTAGGTTTGGCTGTAAACAACTATTTCCAGGAGCTATCCAGAACTGTTACATGTGATGAAGAAATGGATATGATGACAAGTCCCAAAGTTGTGACCATATGGAGACAGCCAGAAGCAGCAGCAGAAGAGAATGTTCCTTTTGCACTACATTATTCTGACAGTTTTTCTCGGTATGAAGATTCATTATAACACAGACAAATCAGATTTGCATGATTAGTTATCTTTATGATACTTAGGGCTTAAAATTACAAACCTTTTATTGATTTTTAAGGTCAGTAAAATACGATTTTATTATCTGAATTGAGCCTCTTGTCTAACAGACCATAGAATTCCATCTAGTCATCTTGATTGCAGTGCAATAATTTGTGCCTTCATTGAAGAGGTGAAGAATGTACAATTTTCCTAAGTAATGTTTTGCAATGGTTAATGACCCTCCTAGCTAAAGGCCGTATCTCCAATTCTTAAAATTATTCCTTGCTACATATGCCTGCACTATATTGTGGACCTTCTTCAATATCTAATAATTTTCTGTCAGTGAAGATGCTATACAATTGTTTATCAACTCTCATTTTCTCCCTAATAAGCTAAACACATGAACACTTTTACTCTCTCTCTCTATTCCTTTTGTTCTTCAACTTCTGTATTTCTTTCACTCTTTCTAACTGCCTTTCTTTTAAGAAGGTGTGTTTAATATTACATTCATGAGTGATAAGTCACAGTAGTAAAATAATTTATTTTCCTCTATTAATTACTCTTTCTTAATATCCAAAGTTTATGTTTCCCTTTTGTTCAATAACCTTATAGTTAGAAATTTCCAAGAGTTCAAATAAATATAAATTGCTGATTTTGGATACTTAGGATGAACAATTTTAGATACTAAACATAGTGTCATAATCTCCATCACATATTAAACTCTTCTGATTATGCAGAAAAGGACCAAAAATAATTAAAGAGAGAGAATATTGGCTAAAATGTCATCATAACACATCTCTTAAACTGTGCTTTTTATGAGTAACCAGAAGGGTATCTGGCACTTCTCAAAGCATCTTTGATGGTTTCTACTGCAGAAACTGGGGGGGAAAAAAACAAAAAACAAACAAACAAACAAAAACCCAAACAAACAAACAAAAAAGAGAGATAAATATATTGAATAAGAGTAGTTTTGCTGGAAAGTATTCTTGTTTCACAAACCTACATGTGATCCTGATAGGAATGCTCTCTCCGAAATTGCTTTCTGAAAAGCTGACTGATAAAGCTGATTTGTTTTCTTTGTTTCCATTATCACCACAGGGAGCACTGGCCACTAATGGAAGAAAATCTGATATGTCCAGTCACAGCCTATGATTCCCATGGGCAAACAGTTGTATGTCAGAATTGTTAGCATTTAAAAAAAAAACCCAAACAACACATACTGCTAGGAGAGTTGTGGTTTTTATTTTAATGTTTTGCTCATTTTTTTTTTAGCGAAATTATTAACAAATCTGTCTCAGAATAAACTTCTGGGATTTCACTGTATTTTGGAAGAGGGCCTGAGCTTGTTGGAAGCTTTATGAACAACCTAATGAACTTGTTGACAAATATGCACATAAATAGGGGAGAGGTTTCCTTTTATTTTTGTATACTCTCCACAGCACTTCCTTTTTCTTTATTTTCTGCTCCCTACTTATTGTTCAGAGTTCTGCCCACCTTCATGATTTGTCTCTATGTATGGGAAATTCATCTGCCAAGCCAAATCCTGTCTTGAACTACATGGGAAAATGCCTCCAGTCCCTCTTCTAGCCAGCTCTCTTGAATGAGTCATTCCTGTTCCAATGTAGTCTGAACTGAAAAGATGAAATTATAATTTATCACTTGACTGATAAAATAAAAATGCAGCATCTAGTCCGTGAGTCTTTTCTTCTCTCCATCTTCCATATGTACAGTTCATCATCCAGTCCAATGGGACTACTTTTGCATTGTTGAATTCAAGATCAGATTTTGATGACCATTCTCTATGTAGAGAAACATCTATTGCTGTTACATAAAGGCTGACTGATCATGAAACAATTTCAGGATCCACACAGCTCATACACTTTAAATTATGCTCAAATATGCAGTTTTGATTAACATAATTCCAAAGAATTGCCATTTCCCTCAGGTCTTGAAGTCCATAATTACAAACCCTATGTTATGGCACTGCTTTTACCTACTGCCTTATATATACTACAGCAGGAAGTTCTACCATTAAATACCCCTGAAACACTTTTGAAAAAGAATTCTGAGGTAGATGCAATATCCTGTTTTTTAATTGACTGCTCACACAATATTACAGATAATGAGCTTGCAATCCTCCTTATTAAAGGCAGAAGTTCCCCACCTCTATAGATTAGTATTATACCTTCTCTTCCAGGGGCTCTCTGTGCCAAGAAGAGAGAAGAACAGGATTAGGGGATATTTATCTCCTGCCTCTGTTGCCTTGTATTCTGGCATGGCACTTCTATACTAGTCAAGGCCAAGTCAGTTGCAATCTCACATGTAATTCGGACGGATTGTAATGCTGCAGGAAATGTTACATCACTGATAATAGTTCCTGTAAAAGTTTAGTTGAGAATTTTCAGTTTCAAACATCAACACGAATTATACTATAGTTAGGTGTCATTTTCTATGTTATATTCAAAGCCACTAGATGGTGGTATGCACTAGACCTGAGGAAAAGTACACAAAGGGACTGATGAATGTGTTCTTCCGCTGTCTGAACAGGAAATTTTTCATTCCTCACTTTTCTGTCTTCTTCTGGCCAACATTTTTCCTATCAGTTCTTTATTTAGAAAGGTGATTGTGACAATTATAAATCTGAGTTGAAGGTTTTCACAGCTTATTGACTGAATTTGCATGACATTAAGATCTCATTTTGAGATAAATCTGGAAAGCCAAGATGGTGAAAAGTCAGAGAAGACTCACATTAGAAATAATTATGTGCAGCTTGGCTTATGGTATCTATGAAAACTTTAAGAAGTGTAATTAGATGTAAATGTTTTCTACATTTTTAATATTAAAACTATCTATTGAGTACAGATGACCCAGTGACCCATCTTGTTTAATTACTAAGTTAGGATTAATATATTAACAGCATTTTAAGAATTCATGTTTACAACCTTCTTGGACATCAAATTTAGCTTGTATGTTTCTTCATACTAAGTTAAGACAGTCAGAGCTATCTGTAGCTGGCTAATGTAGCTGTCATTTGGGACATGGATTTTGGTCACCTCTCCTCCACTGTGAATTGTAAGGGAGAGGTGCAAAATGAAAATCTAGGATTCTTTTCCACTGCCACCCAGTTGGAGTTTAAGACATGTACACAGCACATCAGTGGTAGAATAAGAAATTTCAGGACTGAATCCCCCGCCATCACTGTTACCTTGTGATGTCATGTTTCTTCAATCTTTATTTGTCTTCTCCTGCTGCCTGTTTTTCCTTGTTACTTCCTTGTTTCTGTCAACCTTCATCTAGCTGACTTGGATCTGCTACTTGACTCTGCCAGCACATATAACATTTCTATACAGCTTAGTAAAAGACAAGAAGTCTCAGCTGCAGAGGAAAGCTGTGTGCTACCACAGCAGTATAAGGAAGTACAGAGATCCATAGTATAATGCACTTTCAATTTTAGAGAGCCATAACACAAGATAAGATGATGACAAAAATGAAAGAAATAATCATTCTATTTTTAGAAAATGCAATGATAAAAAAATCAATAATACATTGAAGCCCATTTAGACAAATGTCTTGAAATAATAATCCTTTAAAGAATAAGTGTCATTTTTGCAACTATTTTTAATTATTATTTTCAATCTCAGATGAATTATTTCAAATTAACAAGATACAAATCAATTGTTATAAATGACATTTGAAAAATGAGGAGGAAGTCTTAATGGGAAGAAAAAGCTTTTATATTAATATAATGATGATTAAGACTCTTAACTTATTCCACACTACTTCTAGGAGAAAAAGCATGTTTGGCATTCGGCCACAGAATTCAACTTGAGTGTGTCACATCTTTTAGAAAATGGAACGTGGAAGAAAGCTCAACATGGAGAGAAGGAAAACAGCTTTAGTTGTGCTGTTGCAGCATAAGTGCTGCACTTGCACCTTTGCTACCTGTATTTACTTTAATTCTATGGGATAGAGTTCTTTGCCCAGCCCTCCATTTCAATGATGAGCCCTGCCTGGCTGCATTATTGTATTTTGACAGTTATTGATTTGTGAGAAACTGATGCAGCATTGTAGCCACAAGGTAGCAAAGTTCAATAAGCAATATCATAGCAAGAGAGGATAATTTCATTTGGAATCAAAGCTGATTTCACTAATTAAGATTGATACCGTTATACTTACATACTCCAGCACTACATATGTATATCCAAATAGCCTGACCAGCAATCCTAAAACCAAGAAGACTGCATCCAAGTGATCTTTACAGCATTTCTTGGGATAAAACAAGCAACAGTGGGTGCCAGCTAGTAAAATAATCTCTCCTGCTTTCTTATTGGTTATTACTCCCTAATTAGCTAGTCATGAGTCTTTCTATCCTGCTGTGAGTCATCAGTATTCTTGTCCTGTCTTCCCGCCCCTCCCCTCATCTGCTGGCCTCCTGCTGACCTGCTAATATCATCAACACTTGCTACTCTTGTTAGCCTCCCCTCACACCGTTTCCTTCAGCATCTTGTAAACCCAGATTTTCCTATTCTCCATTCATTCTTACCCTCATGCTGTGTGTCCTCAGAACAGGCTGGGGAACAGCCTACTGCCAGGAGGCTGATAGAAGGGAGTGACAAAGAGCAGCAGTAACACACACAGACATGTTAAGGCTGATGGGAAGTTCTTAATGGACATCAATTCATCCTAATCTTCATTTGGAATAACTGTTTTCCTTACATGAATCAGAAAACTAGGACACAGTGAGCTGTATTGTGGCAGAGCCACTAAGCTTGGTGCGGTCTCTTGCAATTTCAAGAGTGCAAACTCTCGTCGTCTCAAGCTACGAGTTGACCGAGCTCTTACCACTCATAGGTAAGAGTTGTGGGTATAGTTAACTGCAGTGGAATGGTGTAAAAAAAACACTTAAAAAAAAATAAATGCTTTTGTACACTCTCAGTGTATAATCTCATAACCCTCTGTAGTTATATATAAGTGCCTATTATAATGGTATCATGATAAAACTTAAAATTTCAGTATTCCTTGATAGGAAAAGGCAGTTGGATTGTCAAGGAATAGTTGTGTAACCCTTATATGGGTTTGGGTTATATTTTCTCCTTGGTGTCAGAATATACCACAAGGAGCAAAAATTAATCTGCTCTTCCTCTTCTCCAGCATCATCCTTAACATCACATGATTAACCTACTAGTTCATGAGGAACAAAGGATCAGTCAGGACACATCAACCAACTCTGTTTCCAGTACCAGAATATTACACATGGTAGACTAGTACTCTCAGACCTTTATCCAGCTAGATTGCTTCTCTTGTTCAAAATAAATGAATGACACATCTGTAATACCTGTTGGGGACAGCATGACATTATATACTTAATACTGAAAGACAAGTAGTGTTGTTCAGTAGTCAAAAAGGGGAGATTTGGGACTGGGTTTAGCAAGATTCGTTACCTGAAAAATTTCTTCTGCAGCTATGGAATTGAGAAAGTAGATATTTTACTTTTTATTATGGGGAAAATGTGGATAAAATAGTGTATATATTTTGTATATTGATGATGATTAGACTCAGATGACACTTTCATACTCTGCCTTGTTTTATATGAGCATGCAAATATAAGTAAAGGCTTAAGGGGAAAGAAAGGTAATTTTCTTCAACAGAGTGTGAATTAAGGGGGAAAGAGTGAAACTTTGAAGTAAGTACTGGGGCAAATCATGGGAAAAATGCAGTTCTAGTGAATTACAACACTTACAATTAGGGGTTAGCTTGAATGGTTAATAAATCACAATATAATTTGTAGGATGAGGATGCACTTCTCAAAGAGCTGATTCTGTTGACTCACACAAAAAACTAAATATTCAGAAAACCCAAAGTGTACATTTAGAAGGCTTTTTCAAAACACTTTGTCACCATCCCTGCTTCCTCATCTCAACTAATGGCATGTAGGAATGGCATGAATTATTAAATTGGAACTTGGCTTGCTAAGTAATTGTGTTGTGCTTTTTACGTTTTTATCTCATTTTGTAGATGTTTCCCCAGAGTCCTTATTTGGGGGCTGTATTTTTGAAAGACTTTTATGCTCAGACAAGCCGTAGAAGACATTTTAGTTAAGCATAAATCACTTTTGCTTGTATGTATCTGTGTCAGCTGTGTGGACAAACATCTGTGTGTATCAAAATAAGTGTAGAAAAAGCATCATAAAATAGTATCGCTTCTCCACTTAGCATTGCCTGATGTGTGCTACTCCAGTACTAATTAGCTCCTTAAAAGTGTTCACTGCCTGCCAAGGTCACAAGGGCAATTGCAATAGCGAAAGGGCAGCAGTTGAAAACAACAAGCCAACAATTCAGCAACAATAGGAAGCAAAGGAGCTGCTAAGGGTGGGATTAATATGAAAAACTGAAGTCAACCAGGATGCTATGTGTGCAGTACAGAGTGGATAGGACAAGATTTTCTGTAAGGTCAAGCTGCAAGAAATCTTGAAAGCACTTGTAGAAATAAGAAATCATCAAACTGATCACATCATCTTTTAAATATAGAATTGCTTCCTATAGCTTTATAGCTGCTACTTTATCCTGGCTCCTTGTGAATGTCTGACCTGGGTCCACAACTGCCTCCCAGGATTGGCGACAATCTAAGAAAACTTCTTAGTCTAAGAAAAACGTCACTATTAGAGTATAATTTTTTAATGAAATACGCCCTATTTTTTCTTCCCTTTATGTTCAACCCAATAGTTCAAGCTAATATTCCAGTGTTGATCTCTATTGATAGTCAAGGTTTAACTTTATCCAAGTTGTATATTCGTTTTTGTTCTTTTGAAAAATGTTCAATCAGCAGACTGTTTCTGGTTTTATGAAGATGTGGACACCAAAACCTGCAATCTAACAGTAAGCATCTGTCAGAAATCAAACATCTTTGTAGCACATACCAATAGTAATGGTCCAGATTTCATGGCACACCCTTTTTCTCTCCTTGAGTGTGCACATTCTTTTCAGCCTATCAAATGCTGCCTATTCTATCTTAACAAAATAACATGCATTTTTAATTTTGCATTCAGTTTTCAGATAAATCACAGATTTTGTAATTATGGCATTTAATTCATAATAAATGTGATATAGATGGCTTGCAGAAAGTCATGAGATAAGCACACTGGAAAAAATTAAACTTTCTTGACGTTAGGACTTTCGAACCTCTTTGTTCTTCCTGGATTTTTTGCAAAAGTTACAGAACTCAGATATCTAATCTAAATTGCAATCATTGCTCCCAAACAACTAAGGTTCAAAAAGATTTAAAAGTGTTTTGGTTAAAGGTGTTTTCAGATTTTATCACCATGTAAAAAAGACAAATATAATAAAAATAACACACTACATCATACAGTCACATCTACCACCTATACCACAGCCCATTAATAGCAATTACTCAGGTACTTGAGATAGCAAGTTGCCTGTGTCTCTATTATTGATACATATTCATACCTCACTTGTAAATGGCAGAAGACTGCTTAACTAATTCATATTTTACTAATTTACATGAAACAAAAAAAATATTGCTTGTTCCTGCTTTGGGAATTCTCAACATTATACTTGGGCACAGTCTGGTTCCGTGTTTCTGTAAATCTAGCTGATCTGTCTATGTGTTTTCTTTACTTGGATCTCTCATATTTTTCACGAAGGATCAGTCCTGCAGCTCAGAACATAGCAGGGTTCATCTTCCATGCTGCTGCTCAGGGAATGGAAAGCTTAGACAGTGGGACATGTGTTTCTATGTCTAAAGCATTTCTCTTTATACTTCACCTTCTCATTATAGTTCTCAAATTCTGCTGATTTGAGATACAAAGAAGAAATTTCAGAAGCATTAAAGATCTATTTCTACCATTAAAAAAGAAAAAAATGTAATCTCTGCTGTTTCTCCCTGTGATATAGAAAGGAAAGGTAAGAAAGAACAGTTTCCTTAAGAGACTGATGAGAGAGCTGAAAATGAAAAAGGAGGGGGGGAGGGGAAGAGAATCTTAGTTAGCGATTTATATAAGATCTCCAGTGATCGAATTCATTGAAGTTACCCAAGACATAGTTGCGTGCAAATTTTCACTAAACAGAGATGAAATTCATTATGTTTGGCTTCCTAAACAAAATTTCCCTCTAATTTATTGTTACTTATTTTAATTAAAGCATAAGCCTTTTATAAAGATACTCGAAAAAGTGAGATCTAGCTGAGAACTGCTCTGGTTTTCCAGCAAATTAGACTTCGTTTGGTCACAGTTTTTTGATGCCTGTTAAGAAGACCAGAGTTATCTCATTGAAAAGAAAATTAAGAAAATAAAATGAGAAGTGAGAGCCATTAGTTAGACAGTTTTTTTGATGACTGAAGCAGAGATAAAGGGTTAAGGAGATCTGGTTTTATGCTTGGCTAAGCTAACAGTTTCCCATGAGCCCTATAAAATATAATTTAGAGAAGCTTTCTATTTCTTGGGCATTATGAGATTAAGTTCATCAGGGATTGCAATGCCATTTGAGATCATATGATTTATAACTTTATAAAAGTGAAAAGTATAATTGGAACTTCCAATAATTTTTGAAGTGAAAATAAAACACCTTTTCTCATGCTAAGCCTTTTGGATTTTTTTTTTGTTTCCTATGAATTTAAAATGCTCAGTGTTATGGATGTAGCCTCATGAGGATTAGATTCAACCACATTGTTCTTTAATGGGGATACCTCTTTTTATGTGGTCCATGAGGTTGTATACACTGACATTTCTCACCAGTTAGCAGAGATTGCTTGAACTGAGGCTGTTCATTCAGTGATTCCATTTTATCTAGTAAAACATGAGAAAAATAATGTTTGTTGAATTATTGTAATGCTCACATAGCTTGCTCTCAGACTAACAGTAGATGTGTTTCTCTCTGCTCTAAATATCTGGCTCATACTTCTGCCTCCAAATAGAAGATAAGATTTTAAACACAGATTTATGTTCATCCCTGTTGCTTCTGTAAATATACTGACTTCTACGAAAAGAAAAATCACCTTGAACTACAAGTACAGGTCCAGCTCAGAGTCAGTCTTGCTCAAAGCATTCTGCCCTGTGAAATGCAGTTCATTGAATAATTATGCTGAGAAAAATTTCTGGAAAGGCTTTACTTAACCTTTTACTCATGCAGTCAATTGAAGCCAAGTTTTCCACTTTTTCTAATCCCTCAAATTCTGCTTACATAGTGCATTCATATGCTTGGGATATTGCCTCTGTGATCTGAAAATGTGCCATCCCTGTCGTGTGCAAGCCTGCAAGTGTATTCTGGCTTCTTGTTCTAAACATTTTGGCAAGATCATAAATGTTAATATTGCATGAACAATAGTAGGCTTGGAGGCTGATGACTATTACAGAGCAAAAGCAGGTGGAGTAGGAAAAAGCCTTTATGCACATAGCAGGCGATAAATAATAAATTACAAAAAAATCATAGGAATACTTTGTACAACATTAATGCTTCTTTCTCTTCCTTCTCCCAAATCAACAAGCCCATATGCCCTAAACCAGTCAATTAAGCTTTGCAATGCCATCAAAGTTCGCTCTGCACCCTCCCACAAGTAAAGAATTATCCTTATTACAATAATTTTTATAGCTGAAGAAAATCTCTGCTCTAACGTGTTGTTCCCTAACTGGGTTTCCTCTTATGCTTCTGTAAGAAGTTATAGGATACTGCAAAACATAATGGTGAGTAATAGTCAAGTTCTGAAAGTTTCTACTTGTTTGAGCATCAGAAGATAATTTATTTACAAAAATAGAAATTGTTTATTTTTGCAAGGAAAAGTTATACAGCACATACAGCTCTCTTAAAACCATTTGAACTACCCAAAGCCAGGACAACTGATGCTGTCCCAGACTCAAATGTGTAGTTCTTCTTAATCACCAAATGATATATGAATTTATATACATGTTCCCTAAAAAAAATAATCTCACTGCTCTGGAAATCACAAAATCTGAAAACTTCTTCATTTGCATACCTTGAAAAAAAAAATAAAAACATTATTTAGCAATTGTTGACATTGAGAATGTCAATGTTGACTTTAAGAAACATTCTTTGTGATGTTTGAATGTAGAGTAGAGCAGTTCCCACACATATTTTCATCAGCTAATTGCTCTAGAGGATGATTTCTGAGATGAGGAAGGGGTTAAAATACTGCTATGGGTTCTTCACTTAAAGGTTTCACCTAGAGCCAAATGGTCATTCAGAAATTGAGACAATAATAATCTGAAGAAAATACCTTTCCAGAAATTACTGAACATCTACCTGGTTGTGCTGCTGATCAGATTAATCATATGAAACACAGCTCTGGAGAGAAACTGCAGGGGAGTCAGAGAGGGAGAGGAAGGCAGACACCAGTACCTTGAGAAAGAGATTTCGGAAAGTACTGCAGTAAATGTGCTGTGTGACTGCCAGGAGTCTGCAGAATGGTATTTTTACTCAGTCCTGTCCAGATGACCAATAAATGCTACTTTGCATAAAAATGTATTAGGCCCAGATGATATCCAAATGTCTGTGAATGCTTCTGTTTTCTTTGCAGAGTCTGGAGGGATCACCAAATTCAGGAGCTCAGGTCTACCCACTGTCAAAGTAATTGGGGTGGCCTGTCTTTACATTGGAGCGCTACAAACTACAGCTGAACTGGGGTGACTCAAGGAGATTTTGAACAATTTGTGACGAGAACAAAATGGTCAGAGGTGCAAGTCTGTGACAGTCTGCAATGTATAGGAGAAAATAGTCATCTCATGTTTGCCTTTGACTTCAGTATCATTCTTAGATTCTGTGGGTAAGCTCTTCAGGAAGCCTGATAATATATCTAGAACAGCTTCACTTTAGGGCATTCTTTCTCTGGACACACTGACCTTTTACAGAGTGAACGTGCACATTAATTTCATCATTACAACATAGTGAGGAGAGTCCTAGGGGAAATCAGTGCCAGTCAGGAAAAAAATGCATTATTACTTAGCCTCAGTTCTATTCGTCTATTGCTTCTTGCCAATTTCTGAAATGTAAATCCAATTTGACTGTTTTTCCAGTTAGAGAAAGAAACTGGTACTTTAACCTTTAAGTTAAATATTGTTTTCTTCAGACAATTTTAGACTAATAGTATCAATAAAGTGAACGTGCCTGAGCACCTAGAACTCAGTCTCAACCCTAGAGAGGGACAAATCATCAAGTAGAATAGTACAGCAAGCCTTATTTTTCCTATGATTGATTATCCACCTTTCTCAGTAATCATATTCTAGTCATAGCCCAGGTGCAGTCTGCCAGGAAACACATGCATTTTATAAATGAAGTAGTCAGTCTTGAAAAAATAAAAGCAAAGCATGATTTTAAAAAATTAAAATCAGGGTAAGGTGTAAGACATTTCCCTTCTCACACTGGAAATTTTGAATTCGTGGAACCTGAATATATATTGAGAAAAGCAGTGCTGGTGGTACAAAAACCAACACAAACTGATAATTTCATTGTAGGTATCTATGATTTATAACTAATGGTTTTAATGGTGGACAGCTGCAAAACCGCACATCCCAATTTTAATTCCACTTCTGTCAGGAATACTAACAAATTCCACCTTCCTGTCTACAAATTTTAGTTAGGCCTGTAAGGAGTAGATATATTAACAGCACAAAATGGGAAAGAATGTTGAAAGATTCCCCATTTCTTTAGCCTCTGCATTTCTTCCATTTTGAATGTATTGTTAATGTGAGAATTCAGATCCCAACATCTGTAAAAGATGATCTTATGTTCCTGAGTGAGTTGTTGGTGGACTAATTGACCTCTAGAGATCTCTTTTGACAAGTATTTCCCTGATCCCGTGATGTAATTCTGGTTTTGTCATAGACTTTGCAGGATACATTTTCTTATCAAAATTAGGAGTAAGCAGGCACAGCTTACAATATACGGCATTTAATGGGACTAAATTAGTAAAATTGTTGCAAAAGGAAGAATATAAAAAAAAAAATTCTCAGGAATGTATTTTCTCTTCACACTTCTTGAAATAATTCACCTACTTCTTTCTGTTCTAAGTTGTTTAAGCTGGGAAGTCCTGAGCGAAAGGACTAATAGAAATAGATCATCAGTGTCAGTTAAACATCACCACATGATGATCTGCCAGCAAGAGTGTTGGCAAGTCACCACTTCTAAGATGAAAAGAAGAAATAAGAGAACTTCAGTTGAGATGCAGAAGTTCATCAGTGGCTATCTTGAAACACGATTAAGACTTAGTTGTAGCAAAACTTTTCTAAATATTTTTAAAAGAATATAGGTAGCCAAAATATTTTCTAAAAGCTTTTAGAAAGCTGGGATTAAGTGCTTATTCTGAGTCCAGAAAGAGCAAGGTGGGTACAGATATGTTTATTTTGCTCTACCATTGAGCTCCCTGATGATGGACTTGGAGGCCATCCTTGATGGATCAGTTAGCTGAGGGTGTGTTAGATGATAAATCACCTTCTAATCCTCTGCAGGACATGCAAACAGGGATTGAGAGGGCTTAGAGAGAAGGAGCAGTAGTTTGCACAGCATTTTGCACAGAAGGTCACATAAGAAGGGCTGTGTACCCTGCCTGTAGATCCACAGCCCAGGGAAGCGCTCTAGGTCTCTGCCAGGATGGTGGGCATTTGTGTCAGAGTTAAAAACAATGTTTCTACGGAGAAAGCCTGTGAGTTGTCTAAGGCTTTCATCTACACTGAACTGGTAAGGAAGGATATTTCAGTACAGATGGGAGGTTGCAAAGAGTCTCCAGTCCCTTTTCCTGGAGAAAATGTCAGTAATTGCAAAAGATGTGCCCAGATTGATGATCTGTTGTGGGAAACACTTTAAGTGCTGCATAGCATTAGTGCAGCTGAGGAGATAGATCAGTGGTTACAGAACTTTGCTTCTGTGGCAGACACCACAGAGAATGAGGCGCCTTTGACCCTGGTGACCCACAAAATCAGGACTCTTTTTCAGTCCTCACCCTCCAGCATCACAACCAAAACCAGATCTGAAGCTTTAACAGTTACAGACACCCACAAGCGAGGTCTGCAAGGACAAACTGTACCAGCAGCACACAGTGGATACTGCAAAAAGAGATGAGTACTCGCAGTGGGTCACTGCTAAAGAGCACTGAGGTTCCCATATGCCAGACTGACAGGGAGTCAGGTGCAGTGTGCTGCTTTTTGGGAGCTAAGGCCTGAGGTGTTGCTGAGAGGGTGCCACAACTCATCAAGAGCACAAACTTCTGTCAAGGGAGGTTTAGGTTAGGTAATAGAAAAAGGTTCTTCACCCAGAGGGTAGTTGGGCACTAGAACAGGCTCCCCAGGGAAGTGGTCACAGCACCAAACCTGACAGAGCTCAAGAAGTGTTTGGGCAATACTCTTGGGAACATGGTGTGATTCTTGGGGATAGTCCTGTGTAGGGCTAAGAGTTCGTTCTGATGATCCTTATGTATCCCTTCAAACTCAGCATATTCTGCTACTCTTTCCTTTGGGTGCAAATGACACCTCAAGTCAGAACCTGGGCAGGATCAAGGAAGACTACAAACTCCTGGAGGTGCAAGGTGAAACATGCTGATGCCCAAGTAATTTTTTTCCATTTTATCAGTCAGAGAAAAGGGTGCAGACAGAAACAGATGCATAATGCAAATCAACTTCTGGCTTTGTGGTTTGTGCTATTGTGAGGGTTTTGTATTCTGTGTTTCTATGAAAATTACTGGGATCAGAATATTCCCTTTTTCTTGCATAATAGATTTCTTGAAGGTCAGAGATGGGTGTGTTAGAATAGGTCTGATTTTGTCATAAGTTGCTGGTTTACTCTTGTCATGTTTGCCAAAGATACATTTAGAACACCTTTAGTCCTCCCACAAAGCAATTTATTTGTTCACTCAAGTGTATCCTTAATTTTTCTGATTTAACAGCTCTGAGTTTAAAATGTGATGCGCCCATTTATGAAGTTTAGCTGTCATGAGCATAGTCCATGTTTGTCCTCAGAATCATTACAGTTGGTTCCTGTGTATATCATTGCATTTGTCCTATTAAATGGTACTTGGGGAAAAGTAATCCCTGTAGTCCATTCTAGGTATGTAGATCCTTTGAAGTTTCTGAAGTGTCGTATTGTTATTAGCAAGAGGAACATAAGAGACCAGAGTAAGATGAAACTTTCTACTCATGTTTGGTTACTGAATGTATTATCTCCGATTCCATTTTTAACATACTAATTCAGAATACACTAAGGAAGTCAAATGGAAAAAAAACCCACAAAACCCTAAAGCTGGAGAAGGAGCATACATAACTGAAATTAATGGCAATTTTTCTATTTATTTTCATACTTAATCATCAGCTTCCGTCTGAAATTATTCCTTTTGTTCACTGGATAACACCTGGAAATAAGCCTTATGGTGTGGTCTTCTTGCTTAAATAAGAAAATTAACAGTTATAGTACCTGATTTATAAGGCTAAAATAATTATTAGTGCATTTAAATGTTCTTGAAAACATCAGATAAAAGAAAAAACCGGTTTTGAACAGCCAAAAAGAGAACTCAGCAAATTTGCATAGGTTTTTCTTGTTACACTGTAACTGATTCTGCATTTGAGTGTATGAGTGTACCACTGTGAGGCAAACATTCTATTATTTCATTAAAGGATCAGGCAGAAGGAGAGAATTCCAGACATAGAAACAATTTCAACATTTCGAATGTTAGATATTTTGTTTGAGACATCTTCTGCCTAGTTTTACCATGATTCTAATATCCTGCAATCTCTAATACTTTAGATGTTCTCTTAGCTATTCTTGCCATTTTCGTGTAAGCAAGGTTATGTAAACTGAAGTGCTGGAAAAGTCTCCCAAGTACATCTTCTGGGGGAAGACTTCTACAAAATAATGATTTTTATATATGAATCTCTGGGTCAGGTCTCTTTCCACCCTTGCAAAATGTCCTTTGGTATTTTCCAAGAAGATTTAGATTGTCCTTAGACCACAGCCTGTGGTCAGGATTTAGTGAGATAGAATCTCATAGTCACTTTTCTCAATGATGCTAAAGTAAATGAAGATCAAGGTGAAGGTTAAGTGTGCAATTTTTTTAGAAAAAAAATGTTACGAAGGATGCAGGGCAGTGGAGTCACCTATACATCTTTCCCTTCATTAGAATCAGTCTGTAACATCCCTAAAGCAGCCAAATACAGAATTCTTAGCTACAATGTGGTGTCATGTGCCATGAAAAGAAAGTACAAATTAAATTATACTTGTTGCAGTTTCAAAGGGTTTCCTGTATAAATGCCTTTATGCATTTATAAGGCTCTCTTCATACTACTACCCAGAACACAGAAGTGGAAAGCAATTGAATTACCTATTAAGTTATTTAAATTTCCACAAGAAATTACAACCAATAACATTGTGGGCGTACCTCCATTATTCTATATTTTGTTACAATCTGGTTCTTAAAGCTTTAAGAATAAGCTTGACAGTCAGTTTGCAAATTTTGCTAACACAGGACCCCTAATTCAGGAATTTCTTCTAATTTAAGGGTTTTTTGTTTCAGTTTTGGATTTTAGTTTTGTTTTGTTTTTCTTTATTATTATCTCCCACTTTGCATGACATCTAGCGGTTTTGCCAGATTTCATTGATTTGTGCAGATACGTTTAAATAAAACTAAATAAATTTTAAAAAGGAGCCTAGTTAAGATGAGGAGTTTCCAAGTTAACCTTTTGCATCTCTTCCCTTACTCGCGTAGATAACTTATAGTGTGTGGTGCCTTGTGATCAGTCTCCAGAGAGTTTTTGAGAGCCCTGGTGTAGCAGTGTGACTCACCAGTGCCCAGGAAGTAGCACAGTGCACTGTGGTGAAGTGGCTGCCACAGCTGTGCAGAACAGGGGTGAGAGAAGCGGTGGGAATTCTGTACATCTACATCCCTTTGAGAGGAGGTCTCTGCAAGTGCAAAGTGCATTAGCTGGCTGGAAACGTTTCCTTGTCCATGTCATGTTAAGGAAGTGGTGATGCTGCTGAGTAAAGGCTAAGATGAGAGTCCTGAGCATGTTGTTCTTGTGAGAAATAGCTTAAGTCTTTTGTCCCTCTATCCCACAGGGTTTGGCTAGAAGGTTTTTATATGGCTTGACAAACATGACTGACCTTTTTTCTGTATGAAAAAATATCTAAACTGAGCAAAATTCAAGGAGATAAATATATCTTTCTTAAAACTATGTAGCAAGGCTTGATCCTGAAACTTTTATTTAATATGCATACATATATATATGCACACTTGTACACACATGGAAAAAGCTCAAAATAGCTCTAGTTTTATTAGTGAATTTTGGGAGGTTGAGTTCTCTAATCTCTTGATTATTTGCTACGCATCTCTACAGTAAGAAAGCTCTTTTAATATATTGGGGAGTCAAAGCGATAGCTACAGGAGTCTTACAAGGAAGCACAGACTCTGGCATGGTTCAGAGCTTCGTGTAAGTTGTTGAAATGCACATTCCAATTTGGAAAAATGGTTCTGTAACTTGGTTTGTAGCTATACAAACTTTTACTTGTTTTTTTCTTTCTTTCTTTCCAAGCAGAGGTTTCAGATGAAATCAAAAAGCTGCCAGATTAACACTACGTTTCAGAGCTCTGAAAGTTTATTGTCCAGGTTTGCAGTTTCCCACTGGAGCTTGCTACACATCGGAATTTGTAGATGCTTATCCAACTCCCTAGCATCCATCAGCTTATATAACTGTTATGAATGTTTTGGATGTCTTAAAAGTGGCAGACCAATCTTTTGTGTAACCATATCTTGCAGAAAATTAATTATTTAATTTGGTTTGTGGCAATTTTTTAATTGCAAATTAATTACCTCCATCTGGTCTGTAATTTTCCACTTAGCAGGTAATAACTTTTAAAGCATCTGTTGCTACTGAAACAGATAAGACAGTATTGAGGACAGCAATTCTTATCCCTCAAAGTTATCTGGTCAGACAGTGGTTATTTTGATTTCTTTGAGACAAGGGTTTTTTATATGAAATCTTCACTGAACTGAATTCTAAATGTCTTCATTTGCTCAAGTGCTTCTGGCTCATTAGTTGCTGCTCTACTTGCTGTTGATTAATACAAAATTCTTTAAAACTGGAAATATGTGATTATTACATCTTTAATTTAAAATTGACTGACTGATAAACCTGCTTTATATATGAATTTCCTATTGATGAAGACTCTTTACTATTGTACCTGATGTTAAGGCACAGCTGAAAGGGAAAAAACCCTGTATTTCCTAAACACAAATACACTCATCCACAAACAGTAAAGCTAGATTTTACAGCAAGGTCTCATCAAGGACTTGGTAGAGCTCCTGAAGAAAAGGCAAATTTTTGTGGAAAGAAAGTGGGTTTCTCCTTTGGCTTTAGTAACATACATATCCTCAAAACTCTGAGACGAAATCAGATCTTCAGCGATCAAGTTTGTCAGTTCTTTCTAAAACCACATCTTGATTTTCTGTGTTTACAGATGTATCTTGCTCTTACATTTCTTTTTGCAACTGTATTGAAAACCATGTTCTAGTAAAATGGTTGCAGTTGTTATAAATGACTGTCATAATTTAGAAATGGTGCTCCCCAGTCTATTGCTTCCACTGAGCCTCTTCAAACCACAAGACACTCACTTGCTCTCCCTCCCCTTCTCCCTGCGGGTGGCCGGAGGGGAGAACTGGAGGCATAACAGGTAAAGAGCATGGGTTGAGACAAGAACACTTCAGTGCAAACAGCAATGAGATAAGAAAACGAACAGTAACAGCAACAATACTAATGACAGGGTACAAGAAAAAAAGTGATTCCCAAGGAGCAAATTCCCCCTCCCCACCACCAACACCTCCCATCACACCATCTCCCCCCCC